>JALAJA010000228.1:0-79444 GCA_023376005.1 Doryteuthis pealeii | reverse complement strand
TTTCAATTGTAGCTGGTGTTTTTATTCAGCAGCCATCGGCTAGCGGTTTTTGAGGCAGGAGGCAGGGACAGAACTCTGCGAATATACCCTAATCTATATATAAATATAAAATATATATATAGAAATTACCATAGATTAATACAAATTATTTTTCTATGGCCAAGGGCACAACCTTTTATAAAGGAAAATTGGCACTCTTAACAGGTACATCTTGGCTGTCTGGAGAGGAGGGTAAGTAAATGCCAGCACAAAAAAGAAACACATACATAAAAAAGAAAAAACACAGGAGCTGGAAAGGAACGGACGAGCTCTATAGAAGCCTATCACCATCCACATAGACAGTAGGATTGGCGCCCGTACTACAAACACAAAACCCAAATTGGTTAGATGCAGCTCCCAGACCCTGGGCATCAATCCATCTACAACAAGGAAGAGTTTGTTACTGTTAGAATCTTTTGGGACATCATGGAGGCCTTAAGCAAGAGCGCTTATCCAGTGGAATTGGATACTTGGTAAAGAGTCCTGGGTATTGGTAAAGATCTGGTAATCTTGTAAGTCCGTCCTCAATGAGTGCGGTTAGAATTATGTCCAATATGGTGGTGGTGGGGGGGCTTAAGTAGTGTATCAGCCACGCTATATTGCCAGTGATTGGCTGTATGAATAACTCACATGACCTTGGCTAGTCTATAAATCCAGGTGGGGAATTAGAGTACATCTTATATCAAAATATTCCAACAGTTACAAAATCATCACTCCGATGTTCCTGAGGAAAGCTAGGGAATTAAACTTCTAAAACAAATCCGGAGCCGGATTCCCTAAGATGGAGTAATGCTGAACTTCAGTGTTACACAGCAACTCCTGCAACACTGCTGTTGCCAAACTGCATTGGTTTCCTACTTTTCCTTTGGACCACAATGACAGTGTGGAGGATTGGGGATCTGCTGCTTGGGCAACAGCACATCCTTCATATCAACCCGCCCAGGCTATGTAGTTACCCCCACCCCCCAAAAAAATAATTTGGACACTACTCCATCGTCTTTCAAAGACAGAAGGATGCCAACAACATTTTTTTATATATTTGTTTCATTATCTTTTATTCTCTATACTAGCAATAGAAAACACCTTCCGGGCGCCGTAAAAATTAATTTTTGGAAATACATTGCCTGAGAGGGTGGGAGTTAAAAATTCAATGTCAGAGGCGTTTGTATTATAGTAAGACAAATCCTTCATATTATAACAGGAGAAAAAAAAAAGATTAAAACAATTTTGAAATGAAACTGAGCCCCTCTTCTCTCAAATAAAATGTTGATGCCATTGTAATAATCAAACAATGATTTTGATATTTTCCACATTGCTTCAATTTTTATACAAATCGTAGCGTATTTATTTATTTGTAAAACTTTTTTAGTTAACTTCTTGTTACTGTAAAAAAAAAAAAAAGGACGAGAGCTGAAAAACAATTTTTAAAAGTTGCTACTTTCAAATTTGGGTGTATATAGCATACAAGAATATTTAACGTAAGCTGTGACCGTAGAGCTATGAACGTATTTTTTGTTACAGACAGAAATAGAGACAATCTCTTTTATTAATAGATATTCTTGTTTTTAATTTGTTTATTTTTATTATTATTCTTTTTGTATTTTTTTCTTATTTGTCTTTCGTTTGTTTCTGTTATTATGCGTTCCAGAAATTTTGCTTTATTAATTTGTTTATCATTTTGATCTTTAATCATTTTTTAAATCATTTTTTAATATATAATTCATTTATACAATTATTATATTTTTATTTACCTTTCTTATGGAAAAATAGGGGTAAAAGTTTTTTTAATCCCCCTCTTAGACGAAAATAGGGTGTAGATTTTATTGAACTTTGGCTTTGCGGGTCTCCACAAATTTTTCTTTATAAAAGCGTCCCCCCGCCTGGCGCCATTGTCATTGTACAAAGCAAACATACAGGCAACAGACAAATCTTTATATTATATATACAGATAGATAGATAATTAACTTATTTATCATTTTATCTTATACTTATCAAATTAAGCAATAGAAAATATTTATTTTCCTCCATACCTTTTGCCACCATCCCACCCACCAGTGTGACTAGGATATGACTAAACGCAAAAACTTGCGACTGGGGTTAGAGTTATTAAGCCTGCCTGGAAACCCTTGGGACAGGCAGGTTTCATTATATTTTCTATGAAAACACTTCATGAAAATTGACATGTAGTAAGTACAGTTAAGAGACCTCCAATTTGCCATTGGTCAAAATCCCCCCCCTAAATTAACACGCTGAAACTTGCATAAAGGGTTAATATTATCTGAAAATTTTTGGACCATTTAAAAGAAGACATTTAAAACACTCCTGATGATTAAAAAAAAACATTTTTAGCTTATGGAAATAATGAAAATTTATGAACGAAAAAACAATGTTTACATTTTGCACGTTAATTCAATTGAGATTTAATGTAGCCAAAAACAAGTTACCACTAGAGGCTTTTTTTAAAATTCTTTGAAAAATCAATTAATGGTACGATTTTCATGAAAATTTCCATAATTATTTACCTGTTGATGAAATTAAGTTTGAAATAGGTTTTTTTTCTAAAATATATTAGGGCAAATATTTTTTCATGAGGTCTTTCCCCCACCTATTTTATATTATGAAATATGAAAAAAATAAACAGATAAAAAATGATTATTAATTTTTCTATAAAATTAAGAGTCTGAATAATTATACAGAAGATTTTTATAATATTCTATACAGGAGTTTTTGTAGTAAAAAAATTCATGAATTCTAAATAAAATGTTTTTAAAAAAATGTCATAATTCCTATTCTTTGAAAACATTTTTTTGCTTTTTAATTGACATATTTACAATTCTATTGAATTATCAAAAAAAAAAATTTTTTTAAGAAATTAATCTAGCATTTAATTTTTAAGAGATTTTAATTCTTTTGTGTATTAAATAAGAAATTAATGTACATTAATTTTTTAAGAGATTTCCGAATTCCTTTTGTGTGATTAAATAAGAAATTAATGTACTATTAATTTTTAAAGAATCTTCAATTCTTTTGTCTGATTAAATAATTTTCTTTTTTTAATTGTTTAATTTTTTTAATACAAATCTAATTTTTCACTTAATATTTAAAAATATTAATCACTAAATTTAGAATTCAGGGTTAACGAAAATGTCACCCATCCACGACTATATTAGTATTTTTAGAGGAATTTGTAATTTTTATTGCTTGGAATAACAATGTCTTGAATTTCTAGAATATATGGAAGGGCCAACGCTAACAGTACGTTATGTCCTGTGAATCCTCACAATAGTACAAGTACAAACAATGACAAGACGGGTTGCAACTTTGGTTTCAGTCTTACTAAATACTGTTTGTTTTTTCGCATAAAATCTGTCTGTTTGAAACCACCTCGGCCCTTTTTGCAAGAAAAGTCAATACTTCTTTATTATTTTATCAGTGTCTTCTCTTAGAAAATTTGTTCAAAATTTTCATTCATTCATTTTTTGATTTTTTAATGTTGAATGGGTGCAATTCGACTGCATAATCTAAAAACCACAATTTAATTTCACTGTGATAATTTTAAAGTAAATTTAATATTAAAGTTTCAAATTTTTCATTCATTTCACTTCATTGATTGTAATAATATATAATAATGAATAATATAGTTTAAGGTAATATATACTTATTGCTTTCTTCTGCTTTCATGTATAAGGGCATTGTTGATTCCCCCACAGTGAAGTCAGTAAAGAATCACCTGTGCCATGCACAAAAGACCCGAATGGCACGAGACATAATGTGCATGGCAGCTGGGCGAGTCGCTTATAAAAAGATGGAGTCGCTGAACACTTGGCAGAAGTGAACCAAGTCACTTAGACGGCAAGAGTGGTAAAATTCAGTATGAAGGACAGACCTACTTGTGATTTTGAGCAGGAAGGACTGTTAGAAGGAAAGGTATACCATGGTGGCAGACAGGACTGTTGCAGAAAAGGATTACTGTTGTTTGATTGGAAAGATTTCAAGTCAAAAAAAAATTTTTTAAAGTTTTACAATTAAAAAAACAGGTTATTCTGAAACTCCACAATTTGAAAAAAAAAAAAAAATTTTTTAAGAAATCCACTGAAAATGCACAAGAAAAAACAATTTTTTATGTCGATTAGCAGCCACCCATACTTTTTAAAATATATGTCAAAGAGCAGATAATTATGCAAAATTTGCAGTTTGTTCTAAAGAAAATTGCCGGTTGTAAAAAAGAAAAAAAAAAAAAAAAAAAAAAAAAGACTGTTTTACTTATTTTTCAAGATAAGGGTGAGTATTTTTTCCCCAGTTGGATAATTTGATCTTTGAATTAACTGTTTTTCCTTGTAACAACTCTTATGTTCGTTATTTTATTTTTTTTTTTTATTTTTGTGAGATTTTTTTAAATGTTCAAAAATATACGTTTGTTTCTTTCAATATTCCCTAAACTGATCAACGTGACATTGATTTGGTGGTACCTAAAGTACAGTGAGGCCACGTAATCATGTATTATGGGGGGAGGGTGTTGCATGTGACCCTAGAACGGCCCTAGTTTAAGTTTTTTTTCCCGCAATTGATTTTAACCTCCAATAGCAACAGTTTAAAGTTCACTTTATAACCTATAATGCATTTTTGAATTTAATTAGTTATTTTTTTTAAGATTTTATTAAGCTAAAAAAAAATTTTTCTTTGCTCACGCGGATTATAAAAAAATTAGAATTTAATTTAAAATAAAATAATTTTATTATATAAATCAAATCAATTGAATTATACGTTTCACAAAACAAAGCAACTGTTTAACTAATGTTAAATCAAGGAAGTCTTGATGATTTGATATTTATTATTCTTAATTTTAAGTTAGCTCAAGGCAAGTAGTGGCCGGGAAACAGCGTGTGTTTGTTCATGTAAGTTTGGTATCGTCCAAAGTTGGGTTTTGTCTTGCCTCGGAAAATCGAGCATTCAAAATATGGTCTGGCTTTTACCTCCATCCGAACACTTAACCCCCGCGAAGAAATATTGTGAACAGAGTTTTCTTTTTTAAAAAAAGTAAATGTATCAGCCAAAACTTAGTAGACTCGACTTTTAAACAAACTTAATGTTAGATGGATACATCTTACCTTTTTTTAAAAAAGAAAATCTGTTCACAATATTCCGGGTAAGTGTTCGGATCGAGTAAAAAAGCCAGAAATAATTTGAAGTGGTCGATTTTCGAGGCAGAAAAACCCATTGGACGATTAGCCAACATTACCCATGAACACATAAAACAGCGCTTATTCCCCCACTACTTACGGCTTGAGCTAAGCTATAAAAAATAAAAAATAAATATTACAAATATCACAGACTTCCTTGATTCTACAATTTAGTTAAACAGGTTGCTTTGTTTTGTGAACTGTATAATCAATTTGATTTGATTTTTATTAACTAAAATCTTATTTTATTTAAATTAAATTCACATTGGTTTATAATCCGCGTGAGCCAAATACGAAAATTTTTTTAGCTAAATAAAATCTTTTAAAAAAAATAACTATTAATTTAAAAAATGCATTATAGGTTAGTAAAGTAACTTTATAAAGACTGTTGCTATGTTAGATGGTTGTGGATAAAATCGATTGCGGGAAAAAAAAAGCTTATTAACTAGGGCCGCTTAGTGGTCACATGCCGAACACCCCTCCCCCCATAATACATGATACGTGGGCCTCCACTGTACTTTGGTACATCCAAAATCAGGTCACGTGATCAGTTAGGGATATTATTGAAAAACAAACGTTAAATATTTGAACATTTTAAAAAAAAAATCTCACAAAAAAAAAAAAAACAAAAATAAAATAACGAAACATACAAGAGGGTTACAAGGAAAAACAGTATAATCAAAGATCAAAATCCAACTGGAAAAAAATACTCACCCTTATCTTGAAAAATAAGAAAACGTCTTTTTTTTTTTTTTTTTTTTTTTTTTTTTTACACCAGGGCCAATTCTTAGAACAACAACTGCAAAATTTGCATATTATCTCTCTTGACAAATATTACTTTTAAAATATGGTGGCTGTTAATCGACATAAATTGTTTTTTCTTGTGCATTTTCAGTAATTCTTAAAAAAATTTTTTTTTTTTCAAATGTGTGGAGTTCAGAATAACCTGAATATTTTTTTAGTTGAAACAACTTATTTAAAAATTTTTTTGAACTGAATCTTTCCAATCAACAACAGTAATCCTTTTCTGCAACAGTCTGTTCTGCCACCATGGTAATCCCTTTCCTCTAACAGTCCTTCTGCCTCAACAATCACAGTAGTTGTCCTTCATACTGAATTTACCAGCTCTTGCCGTCCCTTGCTGGTTAAGTCTGCCAGTGTCAGCGACTCTCATTTTTTTATAACGACTCGCAGCTGCCATGCACAATGTCTCGGCCATGTCCGGTCTTTTTGTGCATGCGCACAGGTGATTCCTTTAACTGCTTACGTTGGGGATCAACAATGCCCATGTATACTGAAGCAAAGAAAAGGACAATAGTATTTTACTAATTTTAATTTATTATTATTATTATTTATTACAGACATGAAGTGAAATGAAGAAAATTTGAAAAACTTCAATATTAAAATTTAACTTTAAAATTTCACAGGAAATAATTGTGTTTTGAGATTATGCCATCGATTTGCACCCATTCAAATTTAAAATTCAAAATTGAAATGAAATAAAATTTGAACAAATTTCTAAGAGAAACCACTGATAAAATAATAAAATAGTATTTGACTTTCTTGCAAAAAGGCGATGGTGATTAAACAGAAATTTATGCCGATAAATACAAACATATTAGCTAGACTGAAATGCCAAAGTGCACCCTTTGGTCTTGTTGTACTTTACTTTGTTGAAATTCAAGGAACATAACTACTGTTAGCGTTGCCCTTCCATATATTCTAGAATACAAATTGCTTATTTCAAACAATAAAAATTACAAAATTCTCTTAGAAAATTACTATATAATCGTGGATCGGTGACATTTTTCGTTAACCTGAATTCTAAAATTTAGTTATATTTTTAAATATTAGTGAAAAATTAGATTTGTATTAAAAAAAAATTAACATTAAAAAGAAAATATTTATCAACAAAAGAAGTTGAAATCTCTTAAAATTAATGTAACATTAATTCTTATTTAATCACACAAAGAATTGAAATTCTCTTAAAAAATAATGTACATTTAATTCTATATTTAATCACCAAAAAAAGAATTAAAATTCTCTTCAAAATTAATGTTAACATTAATTTCTTAAAAAAATTTTTTTGATAATCAATAGATATAGTTATGTCAATTAAAAAACAAAAATGTTTTCAAAGAATAATATTATGACATTTTTTAACACATTTTATTTCAGAATTCAGAATTTTTTACTACAAAAACATTCTGTATAGAATATTATAGAAAATCTTCTGATATAATATTCACACTCTTATCTTTATAGAAAAAAATTAAAAATTCATTTTTATCTGTTATTTCTTTTCATATTTCAGAATATAAAATAGGTGGGAAAGACCTCATTAAAAATATTTGCCCTAATAGATTTTAGAAGAACAAAAACGCTATTTCAAACTTAATTTCATCAACAGGTTGAAAAATTATGGAAATTTCATGAAAATCGTACCATAATTGATTTTTTTCAAAGAATTTATAAAAAGCCTCTATGCAGTAACTTGTTTTTGGCCTACATTAAATTTCAATTTGAATTAACGGGCAAAAATGTAAACATTGTTTTCGTCATAATTTCATTTGTCCTAAGCTAAAAAAAATGTTTTTTTTAATCATCAGGATTTAAAATGTTCTTCTTTTAAAATTCCAAAATTTTCAAGATAATATTAACCTTTAGGCAAGTTTCAGCGTTAAATTTAGGGGGGGGATATTTTGACATGGGCAAAATTGGATGTCTCTCTGTACTTACTACAATGTCAATTCTTTCATAGAAAATATATGAAACCTGCCTGTCCAAGGGTTTCCAAGGAGGCTTAATACAACTCCTAACCCCCAGTCGGAAGTTTTTGGTTAGTCCCTAGTCCTAGTTCAACAATGTGGAAAAAAGCATTATGAGAAAATAATATTTTCTATGCTTAATTTTTAGGTAATAAGAAAATTGATAAAATAAGTTAATATCTAGTCTATATGTTATATATAAATAAAGATCTGTTGTCCCTGTATGTTTTTGTACAATGACCCAAGGCACAGCCTTTATAAAGGAAAAAGTTGTGGAGACCCGCAAAGCCAAAGTCAATAAAATTCACAACCACTATTTTCGTCTAAGAGGGCGCATTATAAAAAAACTTTACCCCTATTTTCCATAAGAAAAGGTAAATAAAAATTATAATAATTGTATAAATGATATATATTAAAAAATGATTTTAAAATTATGATCTAAAGATCAAATATGCTTATATCATCAATAATTAAAATGAGCACATCTTGCTTGGCCAACATACTCAAGATAATAGCAAATGAAGTATCAAATAAAAGTAATATAAATAATACCATAACATATAGTAATAATTATATATAAGTTAATAAACAAATTTTAATATTAACTACAGTATTTATTCTTACTTAATAAAACAGTGCACCCCTCTTTCTCATCCTCTTTGTCCCTGTAACTAACAACAATACGTCACGTTCAGCTCTTATACGTCACAGTTTACGTTACAACATCTTATTGCTATAATATTCATCCCAAAAATTTGCTCATGTCTAATGCATTTACACTACAACTTCTCGTTTTCACTTCTCGTACCTTTTTCTTATTTCTTACCTTCGCCTCTGCAGTAACAAGAAGTTAACTTAAAAAGTTTACAATAAATAAATACCTACGATTTTGTTATAAAATGAGTGGAAATATTCAAAAAATTGGTTTGATTATTACATGCCATGCAACATTTTTTGAGAGAGAGGGGGCTCAGTTTCATTTCAAATGTTTTATCTTTTTTCTCCTTATAAATATGAGGATTTTCTTACTTAGTAATACAAACCCTCTACATTTGATTTTTAACTCCCACCCTCTCAGCAATTGTATTTCCAAAAATTAATTTTACGGCGCCCGGAAGTTTTTCTATTGCTTAGTATAAGAGAATAAAAGATAATGAAACAAATATATAGACAAAAATGTTGTCTGCATCCTCTGTCTTTGAGACGATGGAAGTAGTGTCCAAATGATTTTTTGGGGGGTGGGTAACTACACCTGGCGCGGTTGATAGTGAAGATGTGTGTTTGCCCAAGCAGCAGATCCCCAATCCTCCACACTGTCATTGTGGGTCCAAAGAAAAGGTAGAAACCAATGCAGTTGTTTTGGCAAAGCAGCAGTGTTGCAGGAGTTGCTGTGTAACACTGAAGTTCAGCATTACTCCATCTTAGGGAATCGGCTCGCGATTTGTTTTAGAAGTTAATTCCCTAGCTTTCCTCAGGAACATCGGTCAGTCGATGATTTGCTAACTGTTGAATATTTTGATATAGATGTTACTCATTAATTCCCCACCTGGATTTTATAGGGACTAGCCAAGGTCATGTGAGTTATTTCACTTACAGCCAAATCACTGGCAATATAGCCCGTGGCTGATAACTACTAAACCCGCCCACCACCACCATATTGGACATAAATTCTAACCGCACACATTTTGAGGACGGACTCTACAAGTTATTACCAGATCTACCAATACCAGACTCTTTACCAATATCCAATTCCACTGGATAAGCGTCTTGCTTAAGGCCCTCCATGATGTCCCAAAAGATTCTAACAGTAACAAACTTTCCTTGTTGTAGATGGATGATGCCCAGGGTCTGAGGAGCTGCATCTAACCATTTGGGTTTTGTGTTTGTAGTACGGCGCCAATCTAACTGTCTATGTTGATGTGATAGGCTTCTATAGAGCTCGTCCGTTCCTTTTCCAGTCCTGGTTTTCTTTTTATGTATGTGTTTTCTTTTTGTCTTGCATTTACTTACCCTCCTCTCCAACAGCCAAGATTACCTGTTAAGATCCAATTTCCTTTTATAAAAGTTGTGCCCTTGGCCATAGGAAAATAATTATGTAATTAATCTATTGGTAATCATATATATATTTTATAAATTTTATATATAGTTAGGTATATTCGCAGAGTTCGGTCCCTCCTCCTGCCTCAAAAACGCTAGCGATGGCTGCTGAATAAACAACCAGCTAACATTGAAGTCCATGGCGAAGCCAGTGTCACTGAAAAAAAAAAAAAAACTTAGGGCATTTTTCCCAAAAACCCAAACCCCAACCCCAACCCTAACCCTAAACCCTAACCCTAACTATAAAACACCTCTAGTTAAAAATAACAGTTTTATACAGAAGTTGGTGTGCTTCTATTTTTTCTGGTACCCTGTATAGAATTATTTATTTATTTTCCATTAAAACTAACCCTAACCCCAACCCTTAACCCTGAAACTCTTAAACCCTAACCCTAACCCTAAACCCCTCTAGTTTAAAATTAACAGTATTTATAACAAAATGTGGGTTTCTGTTTTTTCTGGGTCACCCTTAACAGGGTAACCCAGAAAAAAACAGCCGAAATTATTTTATTATTCTCCCATTTAACAACCCTAAAACCCCAATCCCAAACCCAAACCTAACCCTAACCCTAACCCTAACCCTAGTTTTTTTTCAAGTGACATCGCTTCGCGTACGGACTTCAATCGTAGCTGGGTTTTTTTTTCAGCAGTTCCACCTGTTCACCATCCTTGTATCATAAAGGAAATTTTATAAAGTGTTAACATTTTTTTAAATCTATGCTATGTATCCAATTGGACATATAAAGTAGTGGATAAAGGAGTTAGGTTAAGACAATTCTAAATGACAGTTATCTCTAGGCTGCAGGTTCAATCCTGGTCAGGGGCAGCACTAACATAGAATGATAATTAACACAGCTTAACACCTGTACCCCAGCTATGGTTTGCGGAATGAGAACAGGATACCCTGTGGATTGAATAAAGGGTTAGGTTCAAAGTTCTGTGATGGCTCCTGATTATGGCAAGAACATTCCCGAGTTCAAAAAGAAGGTTCCTGAGTCTGACAAGTAATACCTGAATAAGGCCGGAGGGCACATCAGCTGAAATGTTTTACAGATAACAATGAAGATGAGGACAATAATCCAAATAATACAAATAACAGTAATGACTTATTTCATTAAAAATATTACTTATTTTATTAGAGGGATTACCTCCCTACCTTGTCACAGTTCTCCTAAAGGACATGAAAGGTAATTACCTTCTGTGTCTGCCAATAGCCACTAGGTGGTGTGGTCAAGAATTCCAAAAAAATATTAAAGATTAAAACAAATTGATAAAGGATAAAACTATCTATTTGAAGCTGTATAAAGTTATGGTGTAGCCATACTTCGAATTTGCATCACCAGTTTGGAACCCCTACCTCATTCAGAACATTAATCCCCTAGAAATTGTACAGAGATGTGCAACCAAATGAATACCCTCCATCAGGCATCTGCCATGTTCTGAACATCTTGGTGCCCTGGGAATGGATTCATTGAAACTCTGGCATCTAGGTAGTACCTGTTAGGATCCATCTATGGGTTAAATAGAAAAAAATGAGTTAAAAAATTTGAATACTCATCAAGAATGAATAAAACAAAACAGCTTTGGTATAAAATAACCCAACAAGGGTTGACCTGTCATAAAATCCAACCAAGATGATATACAAATACCTGCACAAGCATCAACAATAAACCACAAAGTAATAAGATAAAAACATTTTTGGCATAAAATGTTTTTTTTTATCAAAATGATTCAGCATTAAATAACCTGAAAATGGTTGATATGTGGGGCTTAATAGAAATAAAATAAAACCAAATGAAAATAAATAGAACCAAACAAAATTAAACAAAATTATATTAGATCTGAAAAAAAAAAAGACCCAAAAAGTAACAATCTTCCAGGAGGCCTCAGACAGGAAGATCTCTCTGGGCATGCACAGAAGAAAAAAAACAATTCCTGGCACCAAAAAGGAAATCTCTTTTACACCAAAACTTTGTTGGGTACACAACTAACTTGCTTTGGAAAAATCTTCTCTCCAAGAAATGGTGTGAATCAATGAATAAAAGTCTTACCCTAAAGTTATCCTTATCTTTGTTGCTTTCACTTTATTTCTTAAATTCCCTTTCAGTTTGACAGTCCACAAGAAGGAAAAACCAACTATATTTTGGGTTTAAAGTGACACACAATCCAGGAGCAAAATTAAACCACATAAAACCAACAATCAACATAACCCCATAAGACACAGTAAATCTTTTCTAACCATTTTTGGTATAACAGTACCTCCCCAATGATAAATTAATTAATAATTATATTAATAAAAAATAAAAATAGAATAGAATAAAAATAAATAAAAACAAAATAAATGAAAATTAAATTAAGATAAAAAAATAGAAATAAAAAAGACACAAAAAGTAACAATCTTCCAGGAGGCCTCAGACAGGAAGAGCTCTCGGAGTATGCCCAAAAGGAATCCCTTTCTCTTTTACACCAGGGCTTTGTTGGGTGCCCACCTATTGACTTGCTTTGGAAAAAATCTCCTCTCCAAGACATAGTGGAAATCTATGAATAAAAATCTAACCCTAAAATTATCCTTATCTTTGTTCCTCTTGTTTCTTTTCTTTAATTCCCTTTCAGCTTGACAGCCAAGAAGAAGAAAGAACCAAGTATATCTGGGGTTAAAATAAAACTGGTGTACCTTTAACCAGGAGCGACTTTAAAACCACATAAAACCAACAACCAACATAAAAGTAAGTAAAGTCATCGGGACGGCCTAAAGTCGGTATCAGCCAGTCAGTGAGGGAGTCTAATCCCTTGTCAATAGCGCTAGACCAAGGAGATTGTTTTGGCATCTGAGGTGGAGCGCCACACCTACTATCAACTCCTTACTTTACCGCAGAGATCCCTGTGCTACTCAAACGCTGAGTTGGCGAGGACCAGTATCGAACTAGGAACCTTGTGGTTTCTAGCCGAACGCTCTACCGACTGAGCTAACCTGGCCCTATTACAACCAACATAACCCCATAGATATGTTGTAAAACAAAACAACAAACAAGTTCAACACAATCAAAACAGTAACATTACTAAATATTGATAACTACTAGCTACTATTGTACCCTATGTGTGTTACATAATTTGTGGGTAGCCTACAAATTATATCTGTAAGGTATCTGGTATGGTAAATGGAAAGTTACCATTGACCATTGTAGGAAGTTGTAAAAGGGATTGACAAGGTAGTTCACCTTCTCTGACCTGACATTTGTATTCTTGGACACATAGCATAGTGGATATAGGTGTTGGGTTAAGACAGTTCTCAGTGACAGTTATCTCTGGGCTGCAGGTTCAATCCTGGTCAAAGGCGACAGTAACTTTGAATAATAATTAACACAGTTAAACACTTGTGCGCAGCTATGGTTAATGGAATGAGAACAGGATACACCCGTTGATTTATTAAAGGGTTGGGTTCAAAGTCCCGTGATGGCTCCCGATTACAACAGGAAGGTTCCCGAGTTCGAAAAGAAGATTCCCAAGTTCAAGAAGCCTCCCAAGTTTGACAAGAAGGCCAGAGGGCACATTGGCCGAAATGTTGTACAGATAACAATAAAGATGAGGACAATAGTCCGAATAATCCAAATAATACATATAAAACTTTATATATATATATGTGTGTGTGTGTGTGTGTGTGTGTGTGAGAAAGGTAGACAAACATGGAATGTTGTAGAAAATGGATGTTTATTGTAGGTAGTGATGTAGACATTGTAATGTTTCGTTCTGTTATACCTTCTTCAGGACTTTGGATAGAGTTCTTGCTTCAATGGTGAACATTTTCATACTGGTGAATCAGGAGGTTGTGAATAAGGGGAGGGTTGGTCAGTTGTTGGTGTTAGAAGAGGTTGGTTGCAGATTTTCCTTTTCTCTCAGATAGGGGGTGTATCAATGGGGGGTTCTGATAATGATGCCACAGGTCTTAGGTGTTTGGGAGTGGGTGGGTCATATATGCTGGGTTTGATACCCTCCCTATCTGAGAGAAAAGGAAAATCTACAACCAACCTCTTCTAACACCAACAACTGACCACCCTCCCCTTATTCACACCTGCTGATTCACCAGTATGAAAAAAAAATGGAATTTTATGCAACATATTTTCAGTTATTTTTATATATTTAAAATATTACAAACAATCTTATTTTCACCAAACGTATTTAAAAAAAAAAAGTTCTCTCCCTTTATGACTCAAACTAAAAAGACGTCAAATGATTTTACTGTGTGGTCAACTATAGATTTTTATTTATTTGCACACAGAAATGTACTACTTTTTTATGCTGCGTAAACAAATTTATTTCACTTATACAATGATTAGATGCCCGTGGCTAGTTAAGTAGACCAAAGAATGAGTTTTTTTTTAAATGCTCAAAAAAAAAAAAAAATGGATAAAACAAAAACGTCTTCAGCATAAAATAACCTAAGGGTTGATATGCCGTAAAATGTAAATCAGATATGGAGATTATTCGCTAGGGGAATGTTTGTTATTTTACACCGCCTATTTCCTCTATGGATTTTCTTTGTCGTCTGTTTTGTTTAGTGTTTAACACGACTATATTTTTTTTATTTGCGTAATTTGTCTTTTATATGTGCATTATCAAGAGGGAGAGAAAAAAAAAGCAGTAACTGTGCTGTGTATGGAGGTTTTTGTTTGTTTCTTTGTTAAATTGATATTATTTTCATAAATTAATTTTATTTTATTTATTTATTAATGAAAAAGGGGATATTTGTTCTCTGTCGTATTTTTTTCTCCTTCTATCTCGTGTGTATGCTGCTGCTACAAAATCTTTAACGACACCGAACAAAAAAAGAACTGCAATGTTGACGAGGTAAGTTGAAATATGAATTATTTTTATAAAAAGAAAAAAAAAGGAAAAAATATTTACATACTATCAACTTTGCTTGAGAGATATGTCAAGAAAAAAATTAAAATACTTAAAAAAAAAACAAAAAAAAAACGTCATTTTGTACTAGGAGCTGCTTAACACGATGAAACGATTCTTATTTTTTAAAAATAATCTATTTATCAAAGATATGAGCAAAAATTGTTGATTGTTGCAAGCAAGTCCCAGCAAGTCCCGCCATTTTTTGAGAAGCAGGTATATTTGAGGTTTTATTAAAATTTCATAAATGAAAAAAATAAAATAAATAAATAAAAAACAAACAAAAAACAAAGCTCAAGTACCCTAATGTATGAATTACAGAAAAGAAAGAAAAAATATCCAATGTTTTAAATGTTTGATACACATTTAAAACATTGGGCAGTTTATTATAAATAAAATAAATAAAATTGACTCTAATTTGATCTTAGGCTCGATGGATAAAGAAAGAGAAAAGTATTCAAATTAACCTTTTTTTTTCTTATGATTCAGTCTTTTATAAGATTAAAAAGAAAAACGGACTTTATTTACTTTCAAAGATAGACAATGTCGGCATGGTAACATAGTCCTGGAATAATACAAAATTTTGATGGAAGAAAATTATTTTATAAGGTTGTTCGTTCTCTAATCATTTGTTTTTTTATTAAATGAATATACGAAAATCATTTAAACTGTTTGGTGGGGTGGGGATTCATTTTTTCCGACTGGTCCGTAAAAATGTTCTGCTTTGCCTTCGGGTTACCCTTCTGATACAAACACGCGATAAAAAATACCGAACGGTTTTAAAAAATTCTCTCTCTCTCTTATAATCAGAGATGCTGATAGGTGCGCGTCTGCGTCCCTGACGCACAAAAATCTCAAAGGACGCAGTATAATCATATTCATGCGTCCCACTGTTTTTCTTTTTTCTTCCCTCACCATTTCAAGCTAACTAACTATAAATACATTTCAAAAGTTTGTTAGAAACGAATTACACAGGGTAGGTTACAAGGTTGGAATTAGACGGCTTTAGTTGGGACCCATAAATTTTCCCGGGGACTCATTCAAAGCAAATATGTGCGTCCCGGGACGCACTAATTCAAAAAGCTATCAGCATCACTGTATTAATAATCTTTTGGATTGGTTGTCTTACTCTACATTAGTTTGTTTAGCGTGCGGGGTGGAGCAAGCAACACATTCACAGGGTTTTGGGGAGGGGTAAATTTCGCATCAGGGCCAGTTATTAAAATCACACACACACACACACACGTGCGCGTGCGCGTGTGTGTAGAAAAAGCCTGGAAATGTTTAATTTTTTTTTTTTTAAATATAGTCTAAAAAATAAGCGCCGTAAAAAGGTTACCCAAAGCCGAACATTTTTAGACTTTATTTTACCGCTGCAGGTATCATTAGGGAAAGAGAAAAGTTTGGCTAAACGGACTGAAACCTGACCCGTTTACCAAAACTTTGCTTCTTCCCCAATGACACCTGCATCGGAAAATAAAGTCTTAATATGTTCGGCACCAGGTTACACTTCCTAGGTTTTTAATCTAGACTATAAGAATAAATGTTATCATAGTGATTAAAAAGGAATAATGGAAAAAAAAACAAAAACAAAAAAACCCTTTAGTCTGTGTGTTGAAATGAAAGTGCTACTATTACTACTACTACTAAAAAATTAAAGTGTCTAAATGATAACCTCTAACCAGCATTCTTTCTATAGTACCCCAAATTATTATGCCGCATTTTTTTTTATCTAGTTTTGTCTTGTTTTTTTTTGGTAAAAAAAGAATATTCATGTACATATCATCATTATTACTTACTGTAGAACATTTTATAGTTTATTTAATTTTACTTTTATTATTCATTTTTCCAACCAGCGATTTCAATAACTATCAACAACGGATTGGAGTATTTATTATTCAATGATGACGTATGATTTATTTATTAATTAATATTTTTTCTTTACCTGATTGTTGTATTTATCACGTGCAGTCATTTTGTTTTTGATAAATTGAATTGAAATTAAATTATTATTTATCAATTTAGAACATTTTAGTATTTTGTTTCTCATACATTGGCGACGAAAAACAAAACAAAAATCATTACAGGGGAAAAGCCAAATAAATACTAAGAGGCACTGACAGGGAGATAGTTTACGGGGTCGGGGTTACCTACGGGGTAAAATTAATAGCGTCGATCCCAGAGGGCCATCCCTCCAGGCAATACCTGGGTTTATTGCCCAGCGCCTGAGGCGCCCCCCTTGAGGGGGAATGCCGATGGGATCGACGCAATTTTTGTTCTCTCCCACCCATTAGCTTCGGCTTGTGGGTGGGCCCACGTTAAAACGGAGCCTTGTGCCCAGTCCATACAGGTGGGGTATGAGACAAATAAACCCTTCGTTGCCAACGTCTAGGATCAGATGAGCTGTTTGATATTAGCGGCAGTTGCCCAGTGAAACACACGTCCTACCATGGGACTTGTTAAAAAAAAAAAATCACGATTCTCTTTCTTCGTGAGATAACTACATACATTTTTTTAAAAAAGCAATTAAAAAAAACAAATGAAAAACGCAATGTTGCTTCCCCTGTCGACGGACCTTAGAATATACACTGACTGTATGTATCCTCTACATAAGGCCATCCCCTAGGATCAGATGAGCAGTTTGATATTTGCGGCAATTGCCCCCCAAAAAATCCCCCCCCAAAAACCCAAAATACTGCGATTTAGGTGCTGCATGGACGCGAGGTTCAATTTAGGTGCCCGAATGTGGGGGGCCTACACGCGTCCATCCGAATGCACGAGAATTGTGCATTGCACGGGCGCGAGGTTCGACTGATGTGCCCGGATGTTGGGGGGGGGGCTGTGCCCTTAAATAACTGAAGTGAGTGGAGTGCTGGGCAGAAGTAGTTGGCATATGCAAGACTGCAGTCAGTGAAGAAACACTTTGTGGCCGACCCTGCATCCGAATTTGTTTTTAATTCAACATACTAACGAGAAGAGAGTCCCATTGGTTTGAATTTAGAGTTTTCCTTCTTGAAATACCAAGGTTAAAGAGCTCAGTCTGCCCTACTATTTACTCATAGCTTGAGGGATAATAGATGGATTCGTACCTTTCCTAAGGGTATTAGCACTGTGTGAAATGCAAACAGCTGCATCCAGGATTTGAACTCATCTTGTGGTGTCCAATTCCTATAACGGTAACCATTGCACCACACACATCTAACTATAACTATTGGAAAACAAAAATCTAATTAGAAAAAAATTACTTGAAACCATATAATAGTATGAGATAGGAATATTTTATATATAACTGTAGATTATTTGATCAAGTGAAATAGCAGTTATATGAAATTCATTTTTATACTTTATTTCTTTCAGGTTTTATGGAATCCCAGGTGAATGTCTTTCACTCCCTGTGTATGAGATAATTTGAATTTGCTTCTGATTTTGGTAAAGATCTATTCATTTAAATTGTGCATGTTTCAAAAATAAACTTAACACGTTTAATATAATACACCTAGCAGTGGATTGTGCTATATTTTTTATTAGTACGAACTGACTCCTTAGTGGGTCTATACAAAAAATATGAGGGAAGTGCATGGTGTAAAGGTTAGAGTCATAGGAAATGGACTCGTCAACCTGAGTTCAACTCCTGGACAAGACTGTTTGCATTTCACATTGTGCTAATAGCCTTGGGAAAGGTTTGAATCCATATATTCATGGGTAAATAGTATCCATGGCTAGGTAACCAGTCTAGGAGAAGTAAAACTCTGAATTCAAACCTGTTAAACTCCGCTTAAGAAATTGGCCTTGTGTCACATCATGCTTGTGCAGAGGGATTGGTAAATATATATATATATACCCAAAAATATAGCACATTCCAATGGTGGGAAGTATCACATTTAATGTGTTAACTCTTTGCCTACTTTAACCCTCTCAAAGTGGCTCTCATACCACACACAAGCCAAGTACAAAAACTGGTGGTTAGTTTATTATAATTGGGCAGAAGGACTTGCATTACAATAATAATAGGACTTTATTTGAATAGTTCTGAGGTGAATAGATAGTGAATTTTGAAATATCCCATCATACAGGTAAAAAATACCAAGAAAATTTAGTACAGTTCCCAACCCTTTTTATCATATATGTGCTAGAAGGCAGTGTCTGAGGGTCTTAGTGTCATTGGTATGACATTAAACTTTATCTTGTGGTGAAATTCTAATTTTGGAGCTCTGGGGAATGTGGTGTACCATCACCATAACTCCCAGGTCCACTCTGACCTGGAGTGGTCATACCTGTTAGAGTCCTATCTATGGGTTAAATAGATAAAAAAAATCAGTTTTTAAAAATTGAGTTTGAAAAAAAATAAATACCTAACAAGAATGAATAAAACAAAATGTATTTTTCCTAAAATGACCCAAAGGTTGACATGCTGTAAAAACCAAACCAACCAACCAACCAACCAAATATATGTGCATACATATACACTACCTATTGTGGGGATTTTTGTTCCTGGAAAAGCACTGTTTAAACCCTACGTTTTGTAAGAGAATAAACCGTACTTTGAATGCAGTGAGGAGATGGGTGCTGCTTTTGAAGAAAGGAGACAAATGACTTTTTATAGAACAAAATGTTTACTTTACATGTAGAACATAAAACAAATATCAAACAGGGGTAACAATATATATAAGATGAAACAACCAAACGAGTTTTAAAGAATGTTCATAGAGTCCAAAGGGAATACAAAGAGTTCAATGTGTTTGGTTGGTAAAAGATAGTTTAAGGAGAATTGAATGTAATTAAAGGGTTGGTTGCAGATAAAAAAGCCTGTGGAACTTAGCTGAAATCCTCGAGTTCTGTTCCTCGTAACCTGTTGAGCCCTGCAGAATGGGTTTTAGGTGTGCGTTTGTCGCTCCAGCTTCTAACGAGGTGAGGGTTCCGATTAGTCGCCGTCTGGGGGCTTTTAATCATACAGAACAAGTGTAGCTAGCCAATGCTAGAGGCAAAAACAGGCTGAATTCTTTGAAGACCCCTGTTTTATAGTGGGCATCATGTGACCCTAAGGGCTTATAGGGAATATGAAATGATGAGATGAAGAGAAATAAAAAGACACAACTGTTTTGAAGTATAGATGGAGACTTTTTTGATCAGACCGTTAACTCTAGACGCCAGAGTCCAGATGCTCAGAACTTTTTATTTATTTATTTAATTTTAATTTAATTTAATTTTTTATTTAAATCCCCACAGGCTGCTGGTGTCTGGTGAAAGAGGATCACCATTCCCTTAATAAATGTTCACACTATGTTCAAACAGATATCCGTAAAGATATTCTCAGCCCCAGATGCATATATGCTATGCACTACCTACACACATGCAATATTCATATAAACACACTCACACCTACACACACATGCATATTCATATAAACACACTCACACCTACACACACACATGCATTATAAAGTCATTGGGGTGGTCTAATGTTGGTATCAGCCATACAGTGAGGAAGTCTATCTCTTTTCACTAGTGCTAGACCAAGGAGATTATTCTAGCATCTGAGGTGGAGCGCCACACCTACATCAGCTTCTCACTTTACCACACAGATCCCTGTGCTACTCATATGCTGAGTTGGCAAAGGCCGGTATTGAACCAGGAATCTTACGATTCCTAGCCGAATGTTCTACCACCTGAGCTAACCCGTCCCTTAAATATAATATGTATTATAGTATTACATAATTCGTGGGTTGCCTATGAATTATGACTGTAGCGTAGTAAAATTTAAATGCTGGTATTGTTGATGGAAAGTTGCTATTAACCATTATAGAAGTGATTGACAAACAGTTAACGTTTCACTGACCTAAGCGCTGGTTTCTGATTGGCTAACGGAAAATCTTGTGAAGGAACTGAGTTAGAGTTAGTTAGAATTTGGCGGTTAGTTAAAATGTGAAACTTCCATTAGCTTATTGAGCTAGGGTGCTTATTGGAGACTTCATTTAATTTACCAAACCAAATAATGCCTTATCATTTTCACTTTAGGAACTGACATTTTGGTTGTTTGAAACATTTGACCATGTTTCTGTTACAGTGTTATATAATTTATAGGTTGCCTACAAATTATGACTATAGTGTAGTAAAATTTAGATGGTGGTATTGTTGATGGAAAGTTACCATTAACTGTTATAGAAGTGATTGACAAATAGTTCACCTTTCAATGACCTAGCCACTGATTTCTCATTGTCAAATGGCAAAGCGTGTGAAGGGAACTGAGAGTAGATAGAATTTGGCAGTTAGTCAAAGGGGCCAGACGTGATGGTCGTCTGTTGCCCTGTAAGCCATCTTCTCACCCTTTGAACCCTTTTGGGGCTTTGGTTTTAATAAATAAGTCTGAGAAAAATAAACAAAGACTTGTATTCATTATTAAAAACAAAGAGAATGAGCACAGACAACTGGAGCCCAGAATAAAAGAAGCTGTATCAACCAGAGGCAGAAATTAAGGAAATTAACCCTAAAGAAGATGGCCACCCAGCGAAGTAGAACCCTCCTAGAAATTCTCTCCACTCACCATTTATATACTTATATATATATATATATATATATATATATATTTAGATACAAAAGGAGTATATAACACTAGCACCTATGTATACCCAGGAACAGAAGATCTTATAGTCTCACAAGCAGATTGACCAGTGGACAGAATGTAGTATCAAATTAGACTATATGTGAGTCAGCTGAAAAGTTCTAAGGCTGACCAAGATATTCTCATGGAATGGGACCTAAGTAAAAGCAAAATCGTCAGGGTGACCTAATGTCGATATCAGCCAGACAGTGAGGGAGTCTATCCCCTTTTCACTAGTGCTAGACCAAGGAGATTGTTTTTGCATCTGAGGTGGAGCGCCACACTTACCATCAGCTTCTCACTTTACAGCACTGATCCCTGTGCTACTCATACACTGATTTGGCAAGGGCCGGTATCAAACCAGGAACCTTGTGATTCCTAGGCAAGTGTTTATCGGGTGAGCTGAACCGGCCTTTAAATGTGACCTAACAAGGTTTATTTTTCAACATAGTCCCCCCTAGCTGTGATCCACACACTAATTCCATTGGTGTTGCAGTGATTGGATCCCATTAGTCATCAAGAGTAGATATGACATCATCGTATGAACTTCACAGCTGTATTTGTGTATTGCACAATGCAAGGAATCCAACTGTTGTCTAATTGAATTTTGATTATTTTGTTTTATGGCATATCAACCTTGATGGGTCATTTAATTCTGACAAGGTTTTGAAATAAATTCATTCTGAATGGATACTCAATTTCTTTCTTTTTTTAATTTTTTAGAAACACATTTTTTCTATTTAACACATAGATAGGACCCTAACAGTTACTACCACTCTGGGTCAGAGTTGACCAGGGAGCAATGGTGATGAAGGAGTGCTCTACATTCTTCAGACCTCCAGAACTGAAACCTTACCATCAGATAAGTTTAACATTAGGACATGAAGACTCCCAGCCACCAGCTTCTAGCACATATATAATAAAAAGGTTGGGGTTTGCCATAAGGGCAATAGGGTTGGGACAATAATATAGGTGTTAGGACTTGACATGACCAACCGATTGATCAGCAACTGCCCGTCTAGCCTAAGAAATGGCTGAAGTGGAGTGTTGCATGTCATGGACTGCTCATTCACCAGGAATCCGTCTTTAATCATACAGGTCGTCACCCATGTCAAACAGATTACCCTCATTGGAGGGATCTTACCTCTTTGCAGAGGTGCAGTCGGTGTATTCTAAAGCCGCAGCTGACAGGGCTAAGTCTCCATGAAAGGGTTTAATTTTTTTTAAATCTACAGAGCGTTTAGAATTAAAAACAAATCTTCACTGACTTATTGTTTAATTTTCTTTTTTTTTCTTCTGTTTTTTCAGACTGGCCCCAAATACCTTCAACAAACCAAATTTATACGGACTTGGAAGATTATGTGAAAAGCACATCGAGAACATCCAATTATATAAAAATTATGAAAAATGCATCTAAATCTAATTTGAGACCCACAATGGAAAACTAGATAAAAATCAACTTTTAACACCCCTCCCCTGCAGAAAAAAAAAAAAAAATTTGTGAAATCTTTTAATTTAAAACTTGAAAAATTTTACTACGTGACTTTTATTACTCAGTCATTTGACTAACAAGAAGAGAGCACTTTTTATTTGAATTCAGAGTTTTCCTTCTCCTAGACTAGTTGCCATATCAAGGTTAAAGAGCCCAGCCTGCCCTCTCTTTATCCATAGAGAATAGTTGTATGCATACCTTTACCCTAAGGTATTATCACTATGTGAACTGCAAACAGACTCAATCAGGATTTGAACTCGAGTCACCATATCCATTTCCTAGTTTATTAACCATTATGCAACGAGCACCTGAATGATACATTTTCAAATATGGAAATCCAGCTTGAAACACACAATGGAAATCTGGATAAAAATTAACTTTTAAACCCCCACTCCAAAAAAAAAAGATCTGTGAAAACTTTTTAAAGTTTGCTACTCTGCAACACGATACATTTTCAAATATGGAATTAGCAGCCAACGATAGGAATTTTGAATGCAAAAGTGAAGGTTCTAAGAATCCAGGTACGAAATATCGGATCAGGAAAAGAACTTCCACCTGCAAGGTGTGCAATAAAGAATTCTTTTACCATTCGCATCTAATTATGCACATGAGAACGCACACAGGTGACAGACCGTACAACTGTGCGATTTGTGGAGCAAAATTTGCACAAAACTCAAATTTGGTAACACACATGCGCACACACACTGGGGAGACACCGTTCAACTGTGAAATCTGTGGGGTAAAATTTTCCGCAAGCTCAAATTTGAGAAAGCACATGTGGACTCACACGGATGAGAAACCTTACATTTGCAAAATCTGCGGTGCCAGTTTTCCATTCCAGTACAGATTGACCAAACACATGCAGATGCACACCGATTCTGCTAAAGACGATGATTCTCTTGAAATGAATAAGAAAGATTTTAATTGTGACATGTGCGATCAGAAATGTCTTTACAAGTCCCACCTAATAATACACATGAGAACACACACAGGTGACAAGCCATTCAGCTGTGAAATCTGTGGGTCAAAATTTGCACAGACGTCCACCCTGATCGCACATGTACGCACACATACCGGGGAAACACCATTCCACTGTGAAATCTGTGGTGTCAAATATTCGTTTTGCTCGAGTTTGAAAAGGCACATGAAAATACACAGTACCTCGATTGAATTGGACAAGACTCTTCCAAGAAGTACAAACAGTAAAAAAGTATTAAGCTGTAGTTTGTGCAATAAGGAATTTCTCTACAAATCTCATCTTGTTATACACACAAGAACACACACTGGAGAGAAACCATTTCATTGCGAGGTTTGTGGAGCAGATTTCGCCCATAAGTCTAATCTAATAACACACATGCCGTACACACAATGGAGACACAACCTTCCCACTGTAAGAATCTGTGGGCAAAATTCTCCGCCATACCTGCTTGCGGAGACATATAGGAAAACTCAACACTGGTGAAAACCTTTGCCAAGTGTGAATTTTTGTGGGGAAAGAATTCATATCTAAGCACATCTAATCAAGCCAATGTGCGACTACACCACTGGTCAAAAAACCCTTCATCTGCCAAGCGTGCGGATCGGATGTTCTTCTACAATTCAGACTGAAAAGACATATGCCGAATACACACCGGAGAGAACTCCGATCCGCACGCTGTGCAGATGAAGGGTTTTTCACCAGTGTGTAGTCGCACATGCTTGAAATTAGATGTGTCTTAGATATGAAATTCTTCCCCCACAAAATCACAACTGGAAAGGTTTTTCACCAAAGTGTGAGTTCCTATATGTCCTCCGCAAAGCCGGTAATGCGGAGAATTTTGCCCACAGATCTTACAGTGGAAAGGGTGTGTCTCCATTGTGTTGTACGCATGTGTGTTATTAAGATTAGACTTATGGGCCGAAATCTGCTCCCAAACCTCGCAATGAAATGGTTTTCTCTCCAGTGTGTGTTCTTGTGGTGTATAACAAAGATGAGAATTGTAGAGAATTCCTATTAGCACAAACTACAGCCTTAATACTTTTTTTACTGTTTGTACTTCTTGGAAGAGTCTTTACAATTCAATCGAGGTACTGTGTATTTTCATGTGCCTTTTCAACTCGAGCAACAATAATTGAAACACCACAGATTTCACGTGTTTGGAATGGTGTTTCCCCGGTATGTGTGCGTACATGTGCGATCAAGGGTGGACTCTGTGGCAAATTTTGACCCACAGATTTCACAGCTGAATGGCTTTGGTCACCTGTGTGTGTCTCATTGTATTATTAGGTGGGACTTGTAAGACATTTCTGATCGCACATGTCAGCAATTAAAATCTTTCTTAATTCCATTTCAAGAGAAATCATCATCTTTAGGCAGAATCGGTGTGCATCTGCAATGTGTTTGGTCAATCTGTATGGAATGGGAAAACGGCACCGCAGATTTTGCAAATGTAAGGTTCTCATCCGTGTGAGTCCACAATGTCTTTTCTCAAATTTGAGCTTGCGGAAAATTTTTACCACCAACAAGATTCACAGTTGAACGGTGTCTCCCCAGTGTGTGTGGCGCATGTGTGTTACCAAATTTGAGTTTTGTGGGCAAAATTTTTTGCTCCCACAAATCGCACAGTTGTACGGTCTGTCACCTGTGTGCGTTCTCATGTGCATAATTAGATGCGAATGGTAAAAAGAATTCCTTTATTGCAACACCTGCCAGGTTGGAATTCTTTTTTCCTGATCTCGATATTTCGTAACCTGGATTCTTTAGAACCTTCACTTTTGCATTCAAAATTCCTATCGTTGGATGCTAATTCCATAATTGAAAATGTATCGTGTTGGCAAGAGTAGCAAACTTTAAAAAAGTTTTCACAAGATCTTTTTTTTTTGGAGTGGGGGTTGTTAAAGTTAATTTTTAGTCCAGATTTCCATTGTGGGTGTTTCAAGCTGATTTTCCATATTTGAAATGTATCATTCAGGTGCTCGTTGGCATAAGGTTAACAAACTAGGAAATGATATGGTGACTCGAGTTCAAATCCTGATTGAGTCTTGTTTTGCAAGTTCAACATAGTGGAAGATACCTTAGGTAAAGGTATGCATTAAACTATTCTCTATGGATAAAGAGAAGGGCAGGCTGGGCTCTTTAACCTTGATAATGGCAACTAGTCTAGGAGAAGGAAAACTCTGAATTCAAATTTAAAAATGTGCTCTCTCTTTGTTTAGTCAATGACTGAGTAACTAAAAAGTCACGTAGTAAAATTTTCAAGTTTTAATTAAAAGATTTTCAACAAATTTTTTTTTTTTCTGCAGGGAGGGGTGTTAAAAGTTGATTTTATTCTAGTTTTCCATTGTGGGGTCTCAAATTAGATTTACGAATGCATGTTTCATACTTTTAATATAATTGGATGTTTCGATTTGCTTTTCACATAATCTTCCAAGTCCGTATAAATTTGGTTTGTTGAAGGGTATTTGGGGGCCCAGTCTGAAAAACAGAAGAAAAAAAAGAAAAATTAAACAATAAGTCAGTGAAGATTTTGTTTTTATTCTAAACGCTCTGTAGATTTAAAAAAATTAAACCTTCTTCATGGAGACTTAGCCCTAATCAGTGCGGGCTTTAAGAAATACACCGACTGCACCTCTGCAAAGGGTAGATCCCTCCAATTTGGGGTAATCTGTTTGGACATGGGTGATGAACCTTGTATGATTAAAGACGGATTCCTGGTGAATGAGCAGTCCCATGACAATGCAACACTCCACTTCAGCCATTTTTAGGCTAGACGGGCAGTTGCTGATCAATCGGTTGTCATGTCAAGTCCTAACACCTATATTATTGGTTCCCAACCCTATTTTGCCTTATGGCAAACCCACCTTTTTATTATATAATGTGCTAGAAGCTGTTGGCTGGGAGTCCTTCCATGTCCAATGTAAACTCTATCTTGATGGTAAAGGTTTAGTTCTGAGGTCTAAGAATGTAGAGCACTCCTTCATCACTTGCTCCTGGTCAACTCTGACCCAGAGTGGTAGTAACTTGTTAGGGTCCTAATCTATGTGTTAAATAGAAAAAATGTGTTTTATAAAAAAATTTAAAAAAAGAAAAGAAATTGAGTTATCCATTCAGAAATGAATTTTATTTCAAAACAATTGTCAGAATTAAATGACCCATCAGGTTGATATGGCCATAAAACAAAATAATCAAAATTCAATTAGCAACAAGTTTGGATCCTTGCATTGGTGCAATACACAATACAGCTGTGAAGTTCATACGATGATGTAATATCTACTCTTGTGACTAATGGGATCCAATCACTGCACACAATGGAATTAAGTGTGTGGATTCACAGCTAGGGGGTACTTGTCTGAAAAAATAAACCTCGTTAAGTCACAATTTAAGGGCCGGTTTAGCTGCACCTGTAGAGCACTTGCCTAGGAATCACAAGGTTCCTGGTTTTTGATACCGGCAACTCGCGCAAATCAAGTGTATGAGTGGCACAGGGATCAGTGCTGTAAAGTGAGAAGCTGATGGTAGGAGTGGTGCTCCACCTCAGATGCAAAAACAATCTCCCTTGGTCTAGCAACTAGTGAAAAGGGATAGACTCCCTCACTGTCTGGCTGATATCGGACATTAGGTCACCCTGAGATTTTGCTTTACTTAGGTCCCATGTCCATGAGAATATCTTGGGTCAGCCTTTCAGCTGACTCTCATATAGTCTAATTTGATAAGCCTTACATCTGTCACTGGTCAATCTGCTTTGTGAGAGCTATAAGCTCCTTCTGTTCCTGGGTATACATAGGTGGCTAGTGTTATATACTCCTTTTGTATCTAATATATATATATATATATATATATATATATAATATAAAGTAATAAATGGTGAGTGGAGAGAATTGCTAGGAGGGTTCTCTTCGCTGGGTGGCCATCTCTTTAGGTTAATTTCCTTAGTTTTTCTGCTCTGGGTTGATACAGCTTCTTTTATTCTGGGCTTTCCAGTTGTCTGTGCTCATTCTCTTTGTTTTTAAATAATGACACAAGTCTTTGTTTATTTTCTCAGACTTTCTTTCTAAAACAAAGCCCCAAAAGGGTCAAAGTGTGGAAGATGGCCTTTACATGGCAACAAGACGACGCAGTACGGCGTCTGGCCCCTTTCACACTAACTGCTAAATTCTATCTACTCCAGTTCGCCTTCACAACGCTTTGCCATTTTGACAATGAGAAATCAGTGGCTAAGGTCATTGAAAGGTTATACTGTTTGTTCAAATTCTCACTTCTATAACAGTTAATGGTAACTTCCATCAACAATACCACCATTTAAATTTACTACACCTATAAGTCATAATCTGTAGGCAATAATATAAATTATATTAACACTGTACAGAAACGTGGGTCACAATGGTTTCAAACAACCAAAATGAGTTCAGTCCTAAAGTGGAAAAATATAAAGGCATCATTGGTTTGGTAAATTAAATGAAGTCTCCAATAGCACCCTAGCTCAAAATTGAAGCTAATGGAAAGTTCACATTTTAACTAACGCCAAATTCTACTAACTCTAAACTCAGTTCTCTTCCAACATGAATTTTCCGTTTAGGTCCAATCAGAAAACCAGCGCTTAGGTCAGTGAAAAGGTTACACTGTTTGTTAATACTTTCATTAATAAAATGGTTAATAGCAACTTCCACAACAATACCAGCATTTAAATTTTTACTACACTACAGTCATAATTCATAGGCCAACCCACGAATTATGTTTAATAACTATTAATACCATATTATAATTTAAGGGACGGGTTTAGGCTCAGGTGGTAGAACATTCGGCTAGGAATCGTAAGATTCCCTGGGTTTCAATACCGGCCTTTGCCAACTCAGCGTATGAGTAGCACAGGGATCTGTGTGAAAGTAGAAGCTGATTGTTAGGTGTGGCGCTCCACCTCAGAGTACTAGAATAATCTCCTTGGTCTAGCACTAGTGAAAAGAGTATACTTCCTCACTGTATGGCTGATACCGACAATTAGACCACTCACCGATGACTTATAGCATGTGTGTGTAGGTGTGAGTGTGTTTTATATGAAATATGCATGTGTGTAGTGTGAGTGTGTTATATGAATATGCATGTGTATAGCATAGCATATATGCATGCTGGGCTGAGATATCTTTACGGAATATCTGTTTGAACATAGTGTGAAAAATTTTATTAAGGGGAATGGTGGATCCTGCTTTCACCAGACACCAGCAAGCCTGTGGGGATTTTAAATAAAAAATTAAATTAAAATTAAAAATTAAATAAATAAATAAAAAGTTCTGAGCGTTTGGACCTCTGCATCTAGAGTTAACGGTCCCTGATTCAAAAAAGTCTCCATCTATAACTTTCCAAAACAGTTGTGTCTTTTATTTTCTTCTCATCTCATCATTCATATTTCCCTATAGAGCCCTTAGGGTCACATTGATGCCCACTATAAAAACAGGGGTCTTCAAAAGAATTCAGCCTGTTTTTTGCCTCTAGCATTGGCTAGCTACCACTTGTTCTGTATGGTTAAAAGCCCCCAACGGCGACTAATGGACCCCTCACCTCGTTTAGAAGCTGGAGCGACAAATGCACACATAAAACCATTCTGGCAAGGGCTTCACAGGTTGTGAGAAACAAGAACTCGAGGATTTCAGCTAAGTTTTCCGCAGGCTTTTTTATTTGCAACCAAACTCTTTAACTACATTCAATTCTACTAAACTATCTTTTACCAACCAAACACATTGAACTCTTTGGTAATTCCCGTTATGGACTCTATGACATTCTTTAAAACTCATTTGGTTGTTTCATCTTATATATATTGTTACCCCTGTTTGGATATTTTGTTTTTATGTTCCCTAAATCAAAACAAACAAACAACAACACAAAAAAAATAAAAAAAAAACAAGTACACATGAGGTAGATGTTTTCGTAATTATCGTTCCAGTTAAATACTACAATGTATTAAATTACGCCGTTCGAAAAAGAACCTCAGTATTTTGCGCCTCTTAAAAATATAGCAATTAAAATTAAACATTGCAATGATTAAAAACTATGGCAGCCAGGAATCCTCTTGTCTGGTTTTTTTTTTCAGGCAATATTAGAGACTTAGCATGCATTTTTATTTAGTTCTCCTATTTGAAAAAAACCCTTTTGTTTTCCGCCATTATCTCTCCTCCTTTTTTCGTTTTATTTTCTTAGAAACGATAACCTTTCCTCTTGGGTTCTCGCTAACAACAGAGCAGGAATCTCCCATCTGCAAAAGTAATGTTGTCGCATAAATGTGTACTCTTCAGATCAGATTCGAGGAACTTCGCTGACCGCCGGCGTCGTCGCATATTTGGGCTCCTGCCCCAACTCCAATACGCAGCAAACAGACACATCCTTTTATTTACCCACAGCACACCAGTGGCGCATGTGCAAATCTTAAACCACACACGCCATCGTCTCATAGCAGATGGACTTGCAGACAGGACTTATAGACACAAGGAAAAACACATTTATGTATCTTCAATTTTACTTGAACATTAAAATATATGATCGACGGAAACAAAAGAAGAAAGTACGCTTTATATGCACATATAATTACAAAGCCGGGAGTTTAACCAATTCTGATTTACCCGTCCATTGCCCAACTGCATGTTTACGCTAAACTCATTATATATAGACCAATTATATATATATATATATATATATATTATATATAATAAAAAGTGAACTTACCGGTGAATATGGTTCACAATGGTGGTGATGCAAAATTCAGAAAAGGTAAGACAGCGATATAAACAAATAAAAAAATTTCTCAATACGTTAGTAGAGCAAATCTATTCAATATAGTACAATGATTAATCTACTCGAGTGTTCAAATAAGGATCTTGAGGGTTAAATTCCACTGAATTAATAATGTGATTAATTGCAGTCGATTACTAGGGAGGGTTGGCGAAGGATTGTCATGATGCCCGTGCTGCGTGCGCGACATGATGATGATGATGACATGTGCAATATTATTATAATATATATAATATATATATATATATGTAAACACGGTTTGTTTTGAATTGGCTTTTTGCCGATATTTGGGGAGAATAAGTGGCTTAATTGGAGTGTCGTACCTAATTTTGAAAATTAAATTAATAATAATGAAATTAGCGATAATCTATTAAATGTATGGCCTAAACAAATCGAAAAAATCAATCTTCTGTATGTACATTTTCGGGGCCTATAGGCCATCATCAGCAGAGCTATAGATCGGAAAGAACCGCCCTGTGCGTTGATTTGAATAGCTCCTGATGAGCCTAATAGGCAAATTAATACAGAGATTGTTTTTTCTCGATTTGTTTAGCCATTACATATTAATAGGGTATTCCCGCCTAATCATTATTAATTAATTAATTTGTCAAAAATTAGGACGACTCCAATTTAAGCATATATATAATATATTATTATATATATATATATATTGTGTGTGGTATATATGTGTGATTACACGTTGAATATATTATTATTATAATATATATTATATATATATATATATTATATTTAGGTTAAGACAAATGCTTAAAGATCTTGGTATTATTGCGATTTATGATACCATTCCACCCAGAGGTATCTAGGAATATACCCCATGAGCTTCGTTGAACTGCATCTTTAATTGAAAATGATACCATTTTAAGCTTTTGTCTTTACAATTATATCTGCTTAGCTATTAAAAAGTAAACATTGATCTCCAAATCGACCGAATTCAACAAACTTTTACCGTTTGAAGAAAGGACCAGCTTAGAATCATCCTAATACAATTACCTGTTGTCCTCACCGGAATATATTAATATATATATATATATATAATATATATATATATTTACATATCAATAGTAATGGTATTTAGGATGATTTAGACCATAACTTTCATTGCTTATGCAATCTCAGATGAGTCAAATGGTTGAGATCTTAAAAGCCGTATTTTTAGAGTTTAATAAAAGTGAAGCGTGTTCACGCGATGTGATGATATTAATTGCTAACAATGGTTTTTTTAAAAACTGTGGCTTGTTTAACGTTTATGTGACCTGGGATTCGTGTTCACGTGAATGTGTAAATGTTATGACGATAAATCTGTGTTTAAAATATATTATATATTATAATATATATATATATATATATATATTATAACCGTCTACATTTATATTAAGGTTGGCTGGGGGGAAACATATATTAAATTATAAAATACAAAAGGTAAGAAATGAAATAATATATTATTAGCTTTCCTTATCATTAATGTTGCTATTTATTGATTTTCAAAAATTATTTCATTTTTTTAAGAAATCAATTTTATTGTTGCTTTTGAATTTTATAATATATTTATATAATCATTAAATGTTTTGTTAATTCAGCAATTATTTAAAACTATGTATCTCTCTCTCTCTCTCTCTCTCTCTCTCTCTCTCACTCATATATTTGTATATATATATGTATACTATATATGTATATATATATGTTTGTAGTAATAAATATATATAATGCATATACATAAATATATATGCACACACACACACAACACACACACAACTCATATATATATATTGCTAATTATAACGGAAGTTGTAACACGTAGTTGCAATTTAGTGATTTAATTTTCTACAACAATAAGTTACATACATAATCACGACAGACGCACAGACACAAACACATCTATATGTTGTATATATGTTAAGTGTGTGTGTGTTATGACATTTAAAAATCGTTTACAATCTTTTTTCTACATGTGCTCAAATACAGACAGCCATCACGTCAGTTACCCTTTTGTTTTATTGAGTTTCATGCATTTGCAAAAAAAAGTCCTCTCTGTCCCTGCTCTCTGTTCGTCTCTTTTGTTTCTCTCTCTCTCTCTCTCTCTCTCTCTCTCTCTCTCCCTCTCTAATTATTCTCTCTTTTTACTTCTCTTTCTCTCTCTTTCGCTCTATATACATATTCGCTCTTATATACAATCTTTCTCTATATATAATATCTTTCTATTCTCTTTCTCTTTTCTCTTTTCTTTCTTTTTCTCTTTCTCCCTCTCGCTCCTCCCTTTCTCCTCTCTCTCTCTCTTAGGCTCTGCTCTCTCCTCTCTGTGATTTTTATTTGCACTTAATCTGTAAACATCTTACGAGTACATTTATATATTAAAGGGCAATTGTTGTGTATTATTTATTAAGTATGTACTACTAAAGGAAAATCTAGAAAAACAAAACAATTAATGACAAAGGGAATATAATATATATATATTTATAAAAAGAAGGTCCACAAAAATGGATTATGTTTTTAGAAAGTTTTTAAATTATTTTTTATCTTACATTGCGACAGTGTTCAGATCTGATATCTTCTTCAGGCTTTGATCAATATATAAAATTGATTGATCAAAGCACTCTGAAGAGAATATGAAAAGATCTGAAACTCATGTCGCCCAAATTAAGATTAAAAAATAATAAAAAATTTTTTTCTAAAAAATCCATTTTGGACCTTTTTTTAATAAAATATTTAATTTTCTCCCGTTGGAACTAGAACAACACCTTTATATATATATTAAATATATTATATATATATATAATATATATATATATATATACAAGATCTGATAGTATGCATCATACAAAAAAAACTAAAAGGAAACAGTAAAACATATCCATGGCATCCCAGTGTTTTTCTTTTTCATGCCTTCACCCTTTCAAGCTAACTGAAAATACATTTGAATAGTATTCTAAAACGAATTACACAGAATAGGTAGGAGTAGTGACTTCTAGTTGGCGGGACCCATAAATTTTTCCCGGGACTCATTCACAAAAGCAAATATGTGTATCCCCCAAAAAGCTATCAACTTCACATGGTAATATATTATAAATATTTATATATATATATACACACACATTCAATATCACCAAACTCTCACAAAATAATGAAGATTTTATTATATTCATGAAGTGATTTAAAAATAAAATTCAGACAATAAGAGAATTTTTTATTTTTTCATTTAATATTTTTAAATAGGAAACATCATTTTCTTTTGAAGTGTCTGTCCATTTTTTTTTTCTGACACGCCCCTAGGCACAGATCAATTACAAAGTCTTTTTTTACATAGAAGATTTTTAAAATGGGGCATCCTGTGAGGATCCAACGCGTGATCAGTAATAATGATCTAGAAGACTAACTTTTGCTCGCCTTACTCTACCCAGTGACGCTGGTAGCTGCTTCTAGTTATCTATTAAAAAATGAAAATGGGTTATCTTTATGGTTAGGAAATCATATTCATTGTAGGGTTCATATTTACTTTTTTGTGTTTGTTGGCATAAGAAACTTTTTCCCTCCTGAATACAAAATAATTTTTAATCTGATTGTGTTTGGCCCATAGATGAGAAACCTAACAGGTACTACCACAGTTCGACCTGGGGAGTAATGGAAATGAAGGGTACTCGCACATCACCAGATTCTTCACAAACTGGAGCCTCAACATCAGATGTAGTCATATAGAGGACACCTAATTTTCTGGGGGTGTGGTGGTGATGTTTATCCTCTGCAAGGGATACAGTCAGGATATTCTCAGCCCCGCCGACAAGGCTATATGACATGGAAAACTCCAAATCACCCAAATCAAGTATTGAAAATAATTGCAACACATGGATTATTTAGGAAGCGCTTGTCTGCAAAATGGTTATCGTCGTAGAAATGAACTCGGCGAGCCAAGTTTCAAATACTGGACGAGAGTTGATTTACTAACGCTTTATGCTAAAAATCCTCAGTAAGGCATGAATAATGAAAATTAACAATAATATTAAAACAGTAGCGTAAATTTATGGGTAGGTATTATAATGAACAATGGCCTAGGATTTTTCTGTATAATAGTTGATTTTTTTTAAAGGGGGAGGGCTAATATGAACGATTTAAGTAAGAATCCCCTTTTTTTTTCAAAGTTATTTTGACTCGATAGACAAACGTTATACTAAATACCTTTACTTCTATGAATAAATAAAAGATTAAAAATTCAATTTGAAATAAGGGAAATTTTCTTCATAATAGTTTAGTTGTAAGAGGAATTTTTTCTCTTCTTCTTTTAAACCAGTGGTTTATATTCCAACAAAATGCTTCACAACAAAACTTTTTTTCTTTTTTCTTCTTCAAAATAACGAATAAATATAATTAAATAATATGATTTTCCTTTACTCAAATAACACAAAAATATAGAAAATAATCAGTTTTTGTAATATCACTGAAAAACAAGCGGAAATAAGAATAAATTGTTTCGTTTTATTTTTCTTTGTTTGTTGTTCAACCAGAATAAAAAAAATAAAAATAAAAAAGATTTCGAACACATTTCACAGCTTACCTCTTTTATCCTTTTTTTTCTTTCTCTCACTCGTCTTCTTCCAGTCATCAAGTTTAAAGGAACTATCAATCAACGCGACATTAACAAAATTCAATAGAACAAATACTGAAAAAAAAACAACAACAAAAAACAAAACATTCCAAAATTAGCATAAAAGCCCATTCGTCACAGGACCTCACCACAATAAGGACAAGAAGTACCTTTCCGGTGTTAGCCGAGACCGTTCCGCGTGTAATTTAAACCACTTAGGCTTGGCATTTATTTCGTTTTGCCTCGTCTGTCACGCAGGCCTTCGGGTTGGCTGTTCTAAAGTGGTCAACATTCTAAATAATCCAGTAGGTCCACTGTTGCTTGAATTCGGTAGCTAGAGGAACAGTAGCTTTAAGCAGCACTTTACCGTAAATAATCCCAAATACCTTAAGACTGAGAAAGTTTCCCAGGGAATTTAAGGACCTGGCGAGTAGTGTTATAAGGAATAAGATTCGTTATTTACATGCCTCTGTAAATATCGATTCTATATATATACTATAAGTCAGGTGGCCTAAAGTCAATATAGCCCGACAGCGAGGAGTATAATCCCACTTTTTCACTAAGCTTAAACCAAGAAGATTGTTTTTAGGTTGTCTGAGGCGAAACACCACACTTACATGCAGCTCCTCACTTTACCGCACAGATCCCTATGCTACTATATGCTGAGTTGCGAGGGCCGGTATCAAACTAGGAACCTTGAAGTTTCCAGCCGGACACTCTACCAACAGAGCTAAACCGTCTCTCTCTCTCTCTATATATATATACACACACACAGAAACTGATAAATTAAATTCTTAAGTTAAATAAAAAGGGAAAAATACAAAAATAAACAAAAATAATTTATTTTTCAGTTTGTGCAAAGGGTAATTCCATGTCAAATCATCCAGAAAAAAGTTAAATTGTCACACATCTTCAAGTTTAATGAAATTTTCCCCAGATGTGGACTATGTTAACATTAGCCAATCCCAAAACTTTGAGCTTCCAATTCCAAAAATTGGTGGAGTTATGTCAATTTTTAGCTCTCCACATTTGGTGTGGTTGGTGAAAAATGGCTTATGTAAAAAATTTTGATTAAGTACAGACAAGGTTGGTTCTAGGGTTTCATGCCTCATCCTCAAATCTATATGGGGCCCCCACCCTTTATTACAAAAACCCACCGTCTGGAGCCCACAAACATTATGCTACCTCGTTCATGGTTCATGACAAACAAAAGTAGTACTTTTCCCGCCAGTTTTGGAATTCACTTAGTTCTCTTACGAATTCCATCAAAACAGTCAACATTGCTTCTTCCATCTCTCTTATTCACTCAATCATTTCTTTTTTTACGCTGAGGCTTAGTTACGAAAGACATGAAAGCTTATACCCTTTCTGTTTCTATTATTCTTAGTATTTTTTTCTTTCGCAAGGTTGACATATGAGGTGAATTTATGTCCGCAAGTTAGGATTTAACCAATATCCACCATCGTTATGTCACCTTGCTAAAGAAAAAAATACAAAAAAAAAAAATCAAGGAATTAACCGAATTTAATGAAATTTTCATTATTAAACATTAATGAATAAAACAATATTATGCATCATTATTTTATTTGAAAACTTTTTCCTTTTTTTAGGTTCATTTTAACTTAGACCACAATCTTTGAGGCGTAACACAGATTCACAAACATAGATTCAATAATAATTTCAATGTGTTAATTAGATGTATACTAATTTTTTTTTTTAAAGCAATACATAATTAAAAAATAACCTTAATCCCTAAACCGTAAACCAATTCGCAAAAAAGTTAATTCATACATTGTAGTTAAACCGTCATTGATCACTACCAAATATGTTTCCGTTTTAATTTTGATGACTATTTGCAAGTTTAACCTAGTCTATTTTAATACCACTCATGCTTAAAAAAAACAGTATTTTTATTTTTTATAACACACACACTATATATATATATATGTGTATATATATATATATATATATATATATATATACTGCAGTGACGATAAAAATTCATGAAATAAATAAGGATAAAACCTTAATTACTATGAGATTTTTTGCACTAAAATGGAGTAAAATGTGCTCAGTCTAAAGAGCTAAAGAGACAATTAAAATTGAATGGTTTGAAATACGAATTGTTTAAAATATACCGACTTTCTCACATAACACGACTCTTCATGGTATATATATATATATATATATATATTATATATATATATATATAAAAGAGATAGAGAGCCAAGTTAGAATAGTGTAGATACAGTCACTAAATGTTGTTTTGACCTATCTATGCATCCTACATTCAATCTACATACGCTTTATGTCTGATATGGAGCACTCTTAATTATAATATTAGAAAATAAATTATTAATATATATATAAATATATATGTCTAAATATATTAAAATATTGAAAAAACAAGGTATTCAGAGGATGATTTTATCATTAGTTGAAGTATAAGTCAGCATTAAACATTTCAGGTTTTTATATTAAACCATCATCGGGACCATTGTCAATGTTGATGATTTTTTTTATTATAATTCAGAAGATACATCACATTTTGATAATGTCCTGATGATGGTTAATATAAAAAAACTGAAATGTTTAACGCTGACATATACTTCAACTATGATAAAATCATCCTCTGAATACCTTGTTTTTTCATATATAAATATGGATAAAACTCAAAACTTTATTAATTGAATGAAGTTGTTTTGTGTTTTATCTGCATTTCCTCAATTTTCATGTAAATTAATATGTATTAATATTTCATTAATATTTCATGTATTTATAATAATAATAATAATAATAATAATAATAATGACACAATATAATAATAATTAATAATAATAATAATAATTATTAATATATAATTAATATTAATATAATAATAATTAATATTAATATATAATTAATATTAATATATAATCATTATATAATTATTAATAATAATAATAATTAATAATGACACAATATAATAATAATAATAATATTTCATGTAAATTAATATGCATAAAATCATCCTCTGAATACCTTGTTTTTTCATATATAAATATGGATAAAACACAAAACTTTATTAATTGAATGAAGTTGTTTTGTGTTTTATCTGCATTTCCTCAATTTCCATCAATCATCAACATCAACAAGTTTAAGAATATTAATAACATTTTATTCTTTGCAATACAAATTGTATCCATCCACCAAAACTTTCAAAATTTTTAACGGTCTCTGCCTACCAAAAGATTAAAAAAATATTCTTTTTTCGAACATTTTAAAATTCTGTTTTGTCTCCAACGGATTTTTGTCTCTACTCAAAAAATTAAAAAATTCACTCTGATGAAGGTCGTTAAAAAATCTCTCCGTGTACGGAATATTTTTACATTTTTCCTATTATTATTATTATCATCATTTCAACATCATCTGATTATTTTAATAATAATAATAGCGTAAATCCGTATACATTTTGATAAACGGACTGAAACACGTGTGTAAGTGATATCGATTAAAAGTGATATCGATAAAATTCATTTTTATCCATCTACATTTCTTTTCTTTACTCATTTTTTCCTCATATATATATATTATATATTATATATTATATATATATTATCGGATGAGTTACATCACACAATTTCGAAAGAAATTAATGGCTAAAAAACGCCAAATCTGTTCACTTTCATTTAATTATTTTTTGCCCTCATATACAACATTGCATTTTTTTTTCTCCAGACCATCTGACATACCTTGAAAAAGGGTGAAGGTTCACCTGAAATGTCGGAATAGATTAAACCAGGACAGAGCAACGGTTGAATATATAAAAATTCTGATTTTTGTTCTGTTTTTCTTGTTTTCAAACAATACTCACAAGAACATAACATACATAATCATATATATATATATATATATATATATATATATATATATAATTATTCGACCTTGACATCAATAAGCACCCCAGCCCAAATCCGTTTTGAAAGGAACTGAATTTTGCTTTTCACCAGTTGTTAGTAAACAAAACAGCCGACCAATAAAAACCAGTAACATTTTTTATACTAAAATAGTTTTTGATTTTAATAATAAAAAAAATGAGTTCTTTCATATTCTTGTTGTTAGCATATGTGAAAAATTAATTTTGCACTAAAGATAAACTAATATTGTTATTTAAAAAAGAATAAAACTTAAAACGAAAGACATGTTTATTTATTTTCCATGTGCCTCTACGGATAGTTAATATTAAAAAGTATTTATTTAAAAAAATATTTTTCTAGGGTTAGGGTTAGCTGTTATTATTATAACCTTATAATATACTTTTTATAGCTTTAACTATTCCCGTGTTAAACGTGTCTAACGTTAAAGTTTTATAATTAAAAAGGAATTGCTATTAAATTAACAACATGAAATAAGTAAAAAAAATAGTGTCTTTAATATAAAAACGTGCCTTTCATTTATAGTTTTATAATTTAAAAAATGTGTGTCTAAAATCGTCTGTTAACTAACAAACCGGATTTTAATGGTGCAAAAGCAAAAACATGTCCTTTTGAATCTAGGTCTCACCTGGGGTGCTTATTAGTGTCAAGGTCCAATTATTCTATTTTAAGTATACTTGTTGAAAAAATAATCACCACAAATTGTTTTCAGTCAGCAAAATAAACCTCCTTCCCTTTTAAAAAATTTTTTTAAAAGATTTCTATGCTTTGAAATTGTGAACATACGATTTTGGTTTTTCTACGATGTCACAGTCAAGAATGTTAGCCATGAGGTCATAGGAACTTCTTCCTACAAATTAAGAGGGGTAACACAATTGTCTGATAATGTTTTTATTACTGATAGAAAAAGTTACAGATTTCATTTTTTCATCCTGCAGCTCGAACCATCTTATTTATGGAAAACACTCGGCTCGATTCCTTCCTCTTTGAATATTCCTTCAGTCGCCTGAAATTTCACTGCCTATTTTGATTGTCTCTTGCCGAGTGAAAACTGTTGAACAGGTGGATGGAATTTTCTCAGAATTGACCAAATTTCTTAGTTAATTCTGATTTTAATTCCTATGCTCCTTTTCTCTGTCAAAGATCTCGGGCAAACAGGCCCCACTTTATAAGCAGGTTTTTTTTCTTTGATAGATCTCCATCTGTTATTAACAAAAAAACAGATTGTCAAAACTTTTTAAGAAACTTCAATTTCTTTAGCATGAAGTGCCATATGTGATTTCAAAGTAGTCTTCCTCGTGAAAGATTCCCACATATTTCACAACAATAGGGTGTTCTCCAGTATGAATTCTCATATGAATTTTTAATACATCACTTCGAGACAAAGATTTTCCACAGACTTCACATTGAAAAGCGTTGTTACCAGTATGAGTAGCCATGTGAAATTTTAACTTATCTTTTCTTGGAAAAGCTTCCCCGCACTCTTCACAAACAAATGGATTCTCTCCAGTATGAATTCTTATATGTTTTGTTAAGTTACTTCTGTCAGCAAAACCTTTGCCACAAACTTCACAGGGAAAAGGAGTCTCTCCAGTATGAGTTCTCATGTGACTGTTCAACGTGGTCTTTTGGGAATAAGCTTTAGTACATAGATGACAAGCAAATGGTTTCTCCCCTGTGTGTATTCTCATATGATTTTCCAAATGACATTTTTTAATACAGTCTTTACCGCACACATCACAAGAAAATAATGGTTCAGGGTGACTTTTCATGTGAGTTTCCAAACTTACATTATTAAGAAAAGCTTTGCTACATATTTTACAAAAAAGAAATAGTTCTCCATGATGTGTTCTCACATGAGCTTTTCAAATTCGTCTTTCGTAAAAAACAATTACCGCAAAACTTCACAATAATACGGACTTCTATGCGCATGAGATTTTGTGTGTTTTGAGAATACTCTTTGTAGAAAATGCCTTTACCACACACTTCGCATTGAAATGGAGTTTTTATTGTGCGTTTTTAAATGAATCAACATGGCATTTTCGCAGCAAAAGCTTTCCCACAGATGCTGCAAGGGTGGTGTTTCTGTTTTGAATTCTTTTTTTAAGCGTGCTGTCATTATCTTGTTATTGTTTTTGATTATTAGAAAGAAGATTCTTATCTCCACAATGAGAATCCATTACACTTTGAGACGTAAGCACATCACATTTGAAATTAGTCAAACTGAAAAGAAAGAAAGATATATATATATACATATATAATTTTTTTTTTTTTTACAATTAAGGTGATTGTAATCATCTTTATAATGAAAAACATCAGACTTTTAAAAAAGATTGATTGTAACAGAAACTGTTAGAAAAAAAAACAATATATATATATAAGTAAAAAGTAAAGACGGGGAGGCTTAAAGTCGGTATCAGTCAGTCAGCAGGGAGTCTATCCCCTTTTCAATAGCGCATAGACCAAGGAGATTGTTTTTAAGCATCTGAGGTGGAGTGCCACGCCTACCATCAGCTCCTTACTTTACCGCACAATCCCTGTGCTACTCATACGCTGAGTTGGCGAGGACCGGGTATCGAACTAGGAACCTTGTGGTCTCTAGCCGAACGCTCTATCGTCTGAGCTAACCTTGGTGGTTGGTTTTGAAGACTATCACAATGCAAGTGTAAAGAAAAATAAGGTAACTATGGTGTTGTTTGTTAACCTGTAATTTTTTTAATTAATTTCTTAATATTTTGAGATAAAATCTTTTACCAGAAGATCTCTAAAACTGAAGTTGTTAGTGATTGTCCATCTGGTTTTTGTCTCATGTCTTCCAAATTCTGTGTGTGTGTGTGGGGGGGGTGTGTTTTAGCGTGTTTTGTTGTGTGTGTGGTGTGTGCCTGTTCAACAGTGTCTGATTATCATTCCAGGTTGGCTCACCATCAAAGTATTAAACTTTTTTATTTATTTAGCCATCTGATTCTCTTTTTTATATGTATGTGTTTGTCAGATTATCATTCCAGGTTTGGCTTACCCTTTTTCAAAATTTATATATATATACATATATATAAATATATATATATATATATATCTATATATATATAGTATATATATTATATATATATAAGATTATATTATAATAATCTTTTTTTCTGTCAGAATTTTTTATTTTTGATACAATTACTTATGATCATGGCTTGCACTCATGCACACTATGTGTTGCTGTTTAAATGTTTTTTAAAGAGGTGAATTCTTTAATTGTTACACAGCTTTTCATGCTCATTTCTTGTTTGTTCGAATGATGTTGTTCTGGATAGAAAAATTGATACAATTATGGATTGAAAATTCTATTGGAACAGCATCATTCCAAACATAACATAAAATGAACACAAAAATTTGTGTAGCATTAAAGATTAACCAATATCAAAAAACAGCAACACATAGTGTGCATGAGTCCAAACCATGATCATAACTAATTGTTATCAGAAAATAAAAAATGCTAATAGAAAAAATGATAATATATAATATCTATACATATATATTGTTTTTTTTTTTTTTACAATTAAGGCAATTGTAATCATTCTTTAAAATGAGGACATAAGACTTTAGAAAATAATTTTTTTTAAAGTAAGACATGTATAACAAAACAATTAATGCCTTGCTGGTCGGTTGAGGATCGAACCGTGGACTCCTGTTGTAAAGCAGACTTGCAGCACAGTTGTTGGTGTACTAGGTCATTGTATGCGATGTTTGTGTACCGGGTCATTTGCGTGCGATATGCTATATTTAGTACATCTAGTACATGAAAGAAGGACCTTAATATCATTACACTACCCACCCAGGAGGAAGTAAAAGTTGGTAAGTCACATTGTGATTGAAATTTCTCTTTTGTTAACTGGTTTATTTATGCATTTGTTATATCTTTGTTTTTGTTAATTTTAGTTTACGGTAAATTGACGTCGACTGGTATCAAAGACTCAAGGTGTACAAAAGACCAATAAACACCTGTAAAAATCAAACACACTTTGTTCTTCCTAATGCTGGTACAAATACTTAACTTTATATTTTTAGTTATACAGCGTTCAGAAGAAATAGCTCCCACATTCTAAACTGTCACCTCTGTGTGCAATTGAACTTAGGCAAAGTGGCAATGGTAGTTCCATCTAGTCTTACCATTTTCAGTTGCGTTTTAAGACTGGTGAATCTAATTGCTATAGAGAGCTTTTCATGCTCATTCTTTTACGTTGGAATGATTGCTGTTCTGGATAGAAACATTGATACAGCTATGGGATTGAAAATTCTATTGGAACAGCATTATTTCAACTTAAGATGAAATGAATATAAAAAAAACTCTCTGTGCAGTAAGTAAAGATTCACCAATTCTTAAAAAAAACATTTTTAACAGCAAAGACATAGTGTGCACGAGTCCAAGCCATGATCATAATTGATTGTGTAAGGACAGTCTCCCTTGTCTGAGGTTTTGGTAAATCTCCTGTGTCTGGAGACCCTATTTTGGTCACGTGACAAGGAACCCAAGGAGGAACCCTCTTCTTCTTGATGCCACTGAACAAGCCTGGACATGCTTGTCACCTCTCTCCAGCAGACACCTATGGTGCATGCAGACGCCACAGACACGACACTGTCACAGTAAGTGGTTTCACCTATTTTGTATATGAACACTACTGTGTATGTTTGGACTCTTGTGACATTTTTATAGTCTGGGGAACTTCGTTCCCCTATACATGTTGTAATAAAGTCTTATAAACATAACTACGTGTTTGTCATTTCCTAACTTGAAGTGTTCCGCATTGGGTACTTATCCTTAAGATAACCAATGTTTTAATAAGAACCAGAAGTTAATTACTCTGTGAACCCCTCTTATAATGTATCAGAAATAGAATAAAAAAATTGTGAGAAGTATTTTCTGTTTGCATCCTGCACTATTAAGATTAAGTAAATTTGTAAAGATAAATTTTTGCTAAATTTAATTTACCAAATGTACAAGATAAAGTTGAATGATTAACCCCCTTAACAGGTAAGAAAGTTTGTTTTGTTTTTACGGCATATCAACCTCGGTGGGTCATTTAATGCTACAAAGTTTGAAATAAATCAAGTTCTTATATGGATAATACAATTTTGTTTTATAAACTCATGTTTTCTATTAAACCCATAGATGGACCCTAACAGGTACTACCACTCCGGTCACAGTGGACCAGGGAGCAATGGTGATGAAAGGGTGCTCCACTTTCCCAAACCTCTAAAACTGGAACCTCACCATCAGATAGAGTTTAACGTCATTCCCAGGACATGTAGACCCCCAGTCACCGCCTTCTTAGCACCCGAGTATGATAAAAAAGGATTGAAGCTTGCCATAAGGGAATAGGTTGGGAAATCATATAGGTGCTAGGGCTTGACATGACAGTTGATTGATCAGAGGGGGCCTCTCCTGGTCCGACCGACCGTCTAGCCCAGATAGGGCCAAAGTGGAGTATTGCAAGTCATGAACTGCTTCATCCACCTGGGTTTTTATCCTTAAGCATCACGGGTCGCCATCCACGGCCAAGGTAGAAAGATATTACAAGCATTCCCACCTGAGTTAGGCTACTGAAGGACCTCTTACCTCAAGGCTCCTGATGCAGCCGTTAAGAGACTACAGATCAAAATCCCCTCAAGTCAGGGAGCATAAACCTCTAAGAACTTTCAGAGAAGACATCCCCAGTAAGGAGAATTAAAACTGTACAACTTGATACTTTTGTACACATTGGTATTTATATATTACATGTAATAAACATGTAACTTGTATGTGAGCCTTTTCCTTATAATTTCATTGGGAGGCGTGTGGTGTAATGGATTTTTTTCATAGGAAATGGGTACGATGAAATGAGTTCAAATCCTGGACAAGGTTGTTTACATTTCACATAGGGCTAATTACCCTTGGGAAGGTATGAATCCAACTAATCTCCCTCCAGCTATGAGTAAACAGTAGGGCAGACTGGGCTCTTCAACCTTAGTTAGGTGTGGAGGCATGGAATAAGCTGCTCGCGGTCTGTTGTAGGCTGCCGAAACACTGAATCTTTCCAAAGCCTCCATCTTCCTGTAGTCGCTGACACTATACACTGATGCCTCTCTCCACACACATATGCACACACGTGCACACATACATGCATATTACTACTGTAAACTGTTCATGTTCCTGACACTAATACATCATTCTGTGTACTTGACATGAGGACTTTGATGAGTTGTGGTTGCACCTGAGCACCTGTACACAATAAATTTCATTATTTTTTTTATTTTTCAAACTAGTCTAAGAGAAGGAAAACACATACATGCATATTACTACTTGTAAACTGTTCATGTTCCTGACACTAATTACATTATTCTGTGTACTTGACATGAGACTTTGATGAGTTGTGGTGCACCTGAGCACTGTACACAATAAATTTCATTATTTAAAAATTTTAACAACTAGTCTTAGAGAAGGAAAACTCTGAATTCAAACCTGTTAAACTCTGCTTAAGAAATTGATCATTTCGCATTCAGCTTGTTCAGAGGGGTTGGTAAATACATATAATTTTATGTGTACCTCATTAATTTTGTTGGAGCTCGCCGAGGTACTGAGATTGGGTATACACAATCACAACAGTAATATTCACTCTTGCATATTGCTATTATTATTTTTTATCTCATTTATCAGATCATTCTATAACTAATTTCTAAAAAGCATTCTCTCGGGTGTAATGCGTTAGCAAGCTAGACTGGCAAACCATGACTTAGTGAGTTCAAGTCTCACTGGGTGCCAATACATTCGGCCTGTGTCACAACTAAGCAAAGCGTATTAAATAAACTTATACAACTAATTTTAAATTTAAGCTCAGCGAAAAATACTTTAAAAATTAAATCTTTATTAGTACTGTCTTTGGTTGAGAGAGAGAGAGAGAGAGAGAGAGAGAGAGAGAGAGAGAGAGAGAGAGGAGAGAGTACCGTTCCATGGGTTTAAGAACTGTCTCAGTATGTTTTGTAAACTTCCAGAATATGGCTAATCAGATGGCAGCAGCAAGATCTGAAGGAATAATAAGGATGATAGGAATTTTTCGCACAGCTGATATTTTCATGTGATCACGTTGTATTTTTTTTCTTCTCCATACTTAACAATTGCCCAAGAAGCTGCTTCCAAAAGCACACAATGAAGTTTTTAATTTTTGTCTCATTTTACCAACACAGTTCTTTGAAAATTTTTCGAGAGAATCAAACTTTATTTCTATTACTACCAAGTTCGTTGGCAGATCAATATAACAACCACAAAATAAACTGACTTTATAGATTTAAACGGGAGATAACTTTAAAGTTATGATTTAATACTCGTGGGACTTTTTAACTCAGGGTCAAGTTTTTATTTTTTCATTTGTTGTTCCTCAAGCATATGGTAAATACACAGAAGCACCAAATAATAAAAACGAAATTCTAAGTATTTTTCAAATTGTCTTTATTTATTATACTCCGAATAAATCATGAAAAAAAACTTTCATAAAAGTATGTATTATTAAGTAAAGTAAAGTTGATGACAAAAACAATTGTTAGAGATATTCATGAAAAAGATTGCTCTACGTCTACAACATAAAAAAAATGATCGGTTTATATATACAGAATTATCCTACTGTTGAGAAAAGGATAATAAACTAAAAGGAAACTAAACAAAAGATATTATTATTATTAATAAGTTAATCTTATTCTAGCAATAAATGTAATGTGTTACTGTTCAAATAAATGAATTGTTGTTATTACTAGGTGTCCACTATAAAGCGGAACTTTGACGAAGACCCTATTTAATGATTTTAAATATTATTCCATAAATTTTTAACCATTTAAAAAACTTTTTAAAAAACACAAAAAACAAAACAACCACACAGAGTAAAACAATAGTATGATTGTTGGCCCTTTTAGTCGTAGTTTTTAAACAAAACAAAAAAAACTATTTTCTTTTGTTACCACAAGATGAGAGCTTTTAAATTTTATTTTATTAAATTAACGTACGGATGCTGACCATGTGATTTATTAATTCTAATTTAATGCTAATTAATTAACGAACTTAAAATTATTCTTATTAATCAGTTTTATATCACTGTGTAATTAACTATTATTTAGGAGAAAAAAATCCTATTTTGAGCAGGGCGATATATGCCCCTATACACTAAAAAAAATCAAAAATTAAATAAATAATTTCGAATGTTGTTGTTCGCTATGTTCTAGTAAAATCTAATAAATTCACTAATTCGAATGTCAAAACGGATTTGAAATTTAATTTAAGTTTTTAAATTTTTATTATTTTATTTTTCATTACAGAGAAAAATGTCAACATTTAATTTTTTAAAAACGAAACAAAACAAAAAATTATATAAAAACATAACCCAATTCTAAAAAATAAAAAATAAACAAAAATACCTTTAAGTAAGTTAAGACTTCAGTCCGCTTCGGGATTGTTTGTGTTGTAAAATGTTAAATTGTAAAATTTAAAGAATTTTTTTCTTGAACCTGAAAATATTCACAAAATGAAATCACCAAAGTAACTCTTCAAGAAAATTGATAAATAATTAACAAAAAAATTAAAAAAACAAATATAACAATTAGCACATAAACAACATGACACAATGATCGGTGATAGGGCAAACATTAGTTCCTCTTTTAAAATGTATTTTTACGAGTTTATGTTTTGTTTTATTTTTCTAAATTATTAATTGTCCAAGTAAAAAAGCGCAGTATGGGTAACTCGAGCTGAACTTTTTAGACCTTGCTTTCTCGGTGTAGTTTCATTGGGACACGAAAAAAAATCTTGAACGGTTACCAAAACTTTCTCTTTCTTATAATAACTTGCATCAGAAAATAAATTCAGCTTCGGGTTGCTCTTACAGTGCTTTTAACTTAGGAAAAAAATTACAGTGGTATCTGCATAGGTACCACCAAAATAACGTCACGTGATCAGTTTAGGCCAACTAAAGGAAGAAACGTAAATATTTTTTAACTTAAAAAAAAAATGTCACAAAAAAAAGAAAAACGAACATAAAGAGTTGTTATAAAGAAAGACAGTTAATTCAAAGATATCAAATTATCCGATTGGGGAAAAATTACTCACCGTATATTTGAAAAATAAGTTAAAACAGTCCGTTTTTTTATAACAGGGCCAATTTCTTTATTGATATTTTTTAGCAGAATTCGTATTCATGGTTCTTTTACTTAAAAAGCTCTTTAATGAACTTTATAAAAATCATATTTTATTTGAAATTATTCAGACACTTATCTTTATTAGAAAAAAAAGTAAAAAATCTTTTTTTGTCGGTTATTTTCATATTTCATAAAATAAAATAGGAGGAGGGGACCTCGTTAAAAACATATTTCACCTAATATATTTTTAGGACAAAACTATTCAGACATTATTTCATCAAAAAGTGTAAGTAATTATGGACATTTTCGTGAAAATCAGTCCATAATTGATTTTTCATAGAATTAAAAAAAAAATCCGGTAGTTATTAATTGTTTTTGGCTACGTTAAATTTCAGTTGATTTACGGTGCAAAAATGTAAACATTGTTTTTCGTCCATAATTTTCATTATTTCCATTAACTGAAATTTAAAAAAAAATCATTAGGAGTTTGTTTAATGTTTCTTCTTTCGAATGGACAAACATTTTTCAAGACCTTTATGCAAGTTTCATTGTTTAAACTAGGGGGGGGGGTCACAGGAAAATTGGTGGTAACTAGTCTGCTACCACTCAAAACTGTTCCTCTCAATGTACTGTAAGTAAAGTCGTCGGGGTGGCCATTCGGAAAGAAGAAACATTAAACAAACTCCTAATGATTTTTTTTAAATTTTCAGTTAATGGAAATAATGAAAATTATGGACGAAAAACAATGTTTACATTTTTGCACCGTAAATCAACTGAAATTTAACGTAGCCAAAAACAAGTTAATAACTACCGGATTTTTTTTTAATTCTATGAAAAATCAATTAATGGACTGATTTTCACGAAAATGTCCATAATTACTTACCTTTTGATGAAAATATGTCTGAAATAGTTTTTGTCCTAAAATATATTAGGTGAAATATGTTTTACGAGGTCCCCTCCTCCTATTTTATTTTATGAAATATGAAAAAATGAACCGACAAAAAAAGATTTTTTACTTTTTTTCTATAAAGATAAGTGTCTGAATAATTTCAAATAAATATGATTTTTATAAAGTTCAATTAAAGAGCTTTTTAGTAAAAGAACCATGAATACAGAATTCTGCTAAAAAATATCAATAAAGAAATTGGCCCTGTTATAAAAAAAACGGACTGTTTTACTTATTTTTCAATATAACGGTGAGTAATTTTTCCCCAATCGGATAATTTGATCTTTGAATTAACTGTCTTTCTTTATAACAACTCTTTATGTTCGTTATTTCTTTTTTTGTGACATTTTTTTTTTAAGTTAAAAAATATTTACGTTTCTTCCTTTAGTTGGCCTAAACTGATCACGTGACGTATTTTGGTGGTACCTATAGCAGATACCACTGTAATTTTTTCCTAAGTTAAAAGCACTGTAAGAGCAACCCGAAGCTGAACTTTATTTTTCTGATGCAAGTATTATTAGAGAAAGAGAAAAGTTTTGGTAAACCGTTCAAGATTTTTTCGTGTCCCAATGAAACTTACACCGAGAAAGCAAGGTCTAAAAAAGTTCAGCTCCGAGTTACCCATACTGCGCGCTTTTTACTTGGACAATTAAATAATTTAGAAAAATAAAACAAAACATAAACTCGTAAAAATACATTTTTAAAAGAGGAACTAATGTTGCCTATCACCGATCAGTTGGTCATGTTGTTATGTGCTAATTGTTATAATTTTGTTTTTTTAATTTTTTTGTTAATTATTTATCAATTTTCTTGAAAGAGTTACTTTGGTGATTTCATTGTGAATATTTTCAGGTTCAAGAAAAAAAAAATTCTTTTACATTTTACAATTTAACATTTTACAACACAAACAATCCGAAGCGGACTGAAGTCTTACTTACTTAAAGGTATTTTTGTTTTATTTTTTATTTTTTAGAATTGTTATGTTTTTATATATTTTTTGTTTTGTTTCGTTTTTAAAAAATTAAATGTTGACAATTTCTCTGTAATGAAAAAATAAAAATAATAAAAAATTTAAAACTTAATTAAATTTCAAATCCGTTTGACATTTCGAATTAGTGAATTTATTAGATTTTACTAGAACATAGCGAACAACAACATTCGAAATTATTTATTTAATTTTTTTTTTTAGTGTATATATTCCCTGCTCAAAATAGGATTTTTTTCTCCCTAAAAATAAGTAAATTACACAGTGATATAAAACTGATTAATAAGAATAATTTTAAAGTTCTTAATTAATTAGCATTAAAATTAGAATTAATAATCACATGGTCAGCATCCGTACGTTAATTTAAATAAATAAAATTTAAAAGCTCTCAATCTTGTGGTAACAAAAGAAAATATTTTTTTTGTTTTGTTTAAAAACTACGACTAAAAGGCCAACAATCATACTATTGTTTTACTCTGTGTGTTGTTTTGTTTTTTGTGTTTTTTAAAAAGTTTTTTAAAGGTTAAAAATTTATGGAATAAATATTTTAAAATCAATTAAATAGGGTCTTCGTCAAAGTTCCCGCTTTATAGTGACACCTAGTAATAAACAACATTCATTTATTTGAACAGTAACACATTACATTTATTGCTAGAAATAAGATTAACTTATTAATAAATAATAATAATCTTTTGTTTAGTTTTCCTTTTTTATTATCCTTTTCTCAACAGTAGGATAATTCTATTATAAAAACGATCATTTTTTTTATGTTGTAGACGTAGAGCAATCTTTTTCATGAATATCTCTAACAATTGTTTTTGTCATCAACTTTACTTTACTTAATAATACATACTTTTATGAAAGTTTTTTCAATGATTTATTCGGAGTATAATAAATAAAGACAATTTGAAAAATACTTAGAATTTCGTTTTTATTATTTGTGCTTCTGTGTATTTACCAAAATGTTGAGGAAACAAATGAAAATAAAAACTTGACTGAGTTAAAAAGTCCACGAGTATTAAATCATAACTTTAAAGTTATCTCCCTTTAATCTATATAAGTCAGTTATTTTTGTTGTTATTATTGATCTGCCAACGACTTGGTAGTAATAGAAATAAAGTTGATTCTCTCGAAAAATTTTCAAAGACTGTGTTGGTAAATGAGACAAAAATTAAAAACTTCCATTGTGTGCTTTGGGAACAGCTTCTTGCAATTGTTAAATGGAGAAAGAAAAAAAAATACAACGATGATCACATGAAAATATCAGCTGTGCGAAAAATTCCTTATCATCCTTATTATTCTTCAGATCTTGCTGCTCCATCTGATTACCATTATTCTGGAGTTTACAAAACCATACTGAGACAAGTTCTTAAAACCCATGGAAAAGGTACTCTCTCTCTCTCTCTCTCTCTCTCTCTCTCTCTCCTCTCTCTCCTCTCTCTCTCAACCAAAAGACAGTACTATAAAGATTAATTTTAAAAATATTTTTCTGAGCTTAAATTTAAAAATTAGTTATAGTTATTTACTACGCTTTGCTTAGTTGTGACACAAGGCCGAATGTATTGGGCACCCAGTGAGACTTGAACTCACTAGTCATGGTTTGCCAGTCTAGCTTGCTAACCATTACACCACGAGAGATGCCTTTTAGAAATTAGTTATAGAATGATCTGATAAATGAGATAAAAATATAATAGCAATATGCAAGAGTGAATATTACTGTTTGATTGTGTATACCAATCTCAGTACCTCGGCGAGCTCCAACAAAATTAATGAGGTACACATAAAATTATATGTATTTACCAACCCCTCTGAACAAGCTGGATGCGAAATGATCAATTTCTTAAGCAGAGTTTAACAGGTTTGAATTCAGAGTTTTCCTTCTCTTAGACTAGTTTTAAAAATTTTTAAATAATGAAATTTATTGTGTACAGTGCTCAGGTGCACCACAACTCATCAAAGTCTCATGTCAAGTACACAGAATAATGTATTAGTGTCAGGAACATGAACAGTTTACAGTAGTAATATGCATGTATGTGTTTTCCTTCTCTTAGACTAGTTTGAAAAATAAAAAAAATAATGAAATTTATTGTGTACGGTGCTCAGGTGCACCACAACTCATCAAAGTCTCATGTCAAGTACACAGAATGATGTATTAGTGTCAGGAACATGAACAGTTTACAGTAGTAATATGCATGTATGTGTGCACGTGTGTGCATATGTGTGTGGAGAGAGGCATCAGGTATAGTGTCAGCGGACTACAGGAAGTATGGAGGCTTTGAAAGATTCAGTGTTTCGGCAGCCTACAACAGACGCGAGCAGCTTATTCCATGCCTCCACAACCTAACTAAGGTTGAAGAGCCCAGTCTGCCCTACTGTTTACTCATAGCTGGAGGGAGATTAGTTGGATTCATACCTTTCCCAAGGGTATTAGCCCTATGTGAAATGTAAACAACCTTGTCCAGGATTTGAACTCATTTCATCGTACCCATTTCCTATGAAAAAAATCCATTACACCACACGCCTCCAAATGAAATTATAAGGAAAAGGCTCACATACAAGTTACCATGTTTATTACATGTAATATATAAATACCAATGTTGTACAAAAGTATCAAGTTGTACAGTTTTAATTCTCCCTACTGGGGATGTCTTCTCTGAAAGTTCTTAGAGGTTTATGCTCCCTGACTGAGGGGATTTGATCTGTAGTCTCTTAACGGCTGGCATCAGGAGCCTTGAGGTAAGAGGTCCTTTCAGTAGCCTAACTCAGGTGGGAATGCTTGAATCTTTCTTACCTGGCCGTGGATGGCGACCCGTGATGCTTAAGGATAAAACCCAGGTGGATGAGCAGTTCATGACTTGCAATACTCCACTTTGGCCCTATCTTGGGCTAGACGGTCGGTCGGACGGAGAGGCCCCCTCTGATCAATCAACTGGTCATGTCAAGCCCTAGCACCTATATGATTTTCCCAACCCTATTCCCCTTATGGCAAGCTTCAATCCCTTTTTATCATACGGGTGCTAGAAGGCGGTGACTGGGGGTCTACATGTCCTGGGAATGACGTTAAACTCTATCTGATGGTGAGGTTCCAGTTTTAGAGGTTTGGGGAAAGTGGAGCACCCCTTCATCACCATTGCTCCCTGGTCCACTGTGACCCGGAGTGGTAGTACCTGTTAGGGTCCCATCTATGGGTTAAATAGAAAAACATGAGTTTATAAACAAAATTGTATTATCCATTAAGAATTGATTTATTTCAAAACTTTGTCAGCATTAAATGACCCACCGAGGTTGATATGCCGTAAAACAAAACAAACTTTCTTACCTGTTAAGGGGGTTAATCATTCAACTTTATCTTGTACATTTGGTAATTAAATTTAGCAAAATTTATCTTTAAAATTTACTTAATCTTAATAGTGCAGGATGCAACAGAAATACCTTCCACATTTTTTTATTCTATTTCTGATACAATTATAAGAGGTTCACAGAGTATTAACTCTGGTTCTTATAAAACATTGGGTTACTTAAAGGATAAGTACCCAATGCGGAACACTTCAGTTAGGAAAATGACAAACACGTTAGTTATGTTTATAAGACTTTATTACAACATGTATAGGGGAACGAAGTTCCCCAGACTATAAAATGTCACAAGAGTCCAAACATACACAGTAGTGTTCATATACAAAATAGGTGGAAACCACTTACTGTGAACAGTGTCGTGTCTGTGGCGTCTGGCATGCACCATAGGTGTCTGCTGGAGAGAGGTGACAAGCATGTCCAGGCTTGTTCAGTGGCATCAGAAGAAGAGGGTTCCCTCCTTGGGTTCCTGTGTCACGTGACCAAAATAGGGTCTCCAGACACAGGAGATTTACCAAAACCCTCAGACAAGGGAGACTGTCCTTACACAATCAATTATGATCATGGCTTGGACTCGTGCACACTATGTCTTTGCTGTTAAAAATGTTTTTTTAAGATTGGTGAATCTTTACTTACTGCACAGAGAGTTTTTTTTATATTCATTTCATCTTAAGTTGAAATAATGCTGTTCCCAATAGAATTTTCAATCCATAGCTGTATCAATGTTCTATCCAGAACAGCATCATTCCAACGTAAAAAGAATGAGCATGAAAAGCTCTCTATAGCAATTAGATTCACCAGTCTTAAAAAACGCAACTGAAAATGGTAAGACTAGATGGAACTACCATTGCCACTTGCCTAAGTTCATTTGCACCACAGAGGTGACAGTTTAGAATGTGGGAGCTATTTCTTCTGAACGCTGTATAACCTAAAAATATAAAGTTAAGTATTTGTACCAGCATTAGGAAGAACAAAGTGTGTTTGATTTTTACAGGTGTTTATTGGTCTTTTGTACCCTTGAGTCTTTGATACAGTCGACGTCAATTTACCGTAAACTAAAATATAACAAAAACAAAGGATATAACAAATGCATAAATAAACCAGTTAACAAAAGAGAAATTTCAATCACAATGTGACTTACCAACTTTTACTTCCTCCTGGGCTGGTAGTGTAATGATATTAAGGTCTTCTTTCATGTACTAGATGTACTAATATAGCATATCGCACGCAAATGACCCGGTACACAAACATCGCATACAATGACCTAGTACACCAACAACTGTGCTGCAAGTCTGCTTTACAAACAGGAGGTCACGAGTTCGATCCTCACCGAAACCGCAACAGCATTATTGTTTTGTTATACATGTCTTACTTTAAAAAAATTATTTTTCTAAAAGTCTTATGTCCTCATTTTAAAGATGATTACAATTGCCTTAATTGTAAAAAAAAAACAAAACAATATATATGTATAGATATATATATATCATTTTTTCTATTAGCATTTTTTATTTTCTGATACAATCAGTTATGATCATGGTTTGGACTCATGCACACTATGTGTTGCTGTTTTTGATATTGGTTAATCTTTAATTGCTACACAAATTTTTGTGTTCATTTTATGTTATGTTGGAATGATGCTGTTCCCAATAGAATTTTCAATCCATAATTGTATCAATTTTCTATCCAGAACAACATCATTCGAACATAACAAGAAATGAGCATGAAAAGCTGTGTAACAATTAAAGATTCACCAATCTTAAAAAACATTTTAACAGCAACACATAGTGTGCATGAGTGCAAGCCATGATCATAAGTAATTGTATCAGAAAATAAAAAATTCTGACAGAAAAAAAGATATATATATATATATATATATATATAAAATATATATATCTATATATATAAGAATATAATATATATATATATATATATATATATGTTTATATATAATAAAATTTTGAAAAAGGGTAAGCCAAACCTGGAATGATAATCTGACAAACACATACATATAAAAATAAGAGAATCAGATGGCCTAAATAAATAAAAAAGTTTAATACTTTGATGGTGAGCCAAACCTGGAATGATAATCAGACACTGTTGAACAGGCACACACACACACACACACAAACACACGCATAAACACACACCCCCCCCACACACACACACAGAATTTGGAAGACATGAGACAAAACCAGATGGACAATCACTAACAACTTCAGTTTTAGAGATCTTCTGTAAAAAAGATTTTTATCTCAAAATATTAAGAATTAATTAAAAAAAAATTACAGGTTAACAAACAACACCATAGTTACCTTATTTTTCTTTACACTTGCATTGTGATAGTCTTCAAAACCAACCACCAAGGGTTAGCTCAGACGATAGAGCGTTCGGCTAGAGACCACAAGGTTCCTAGTTCGATACCGGTCCTCGCCAACTCAGCGTATGAGTAGCACAGGGATCTGTGCGGTAAAGTAAGGAGCTGATGGTAGGCGTGGCACTCCACCTCAGATGCTAAAAACAATCTCCTTGGTCTAGCGCTATTGAAAAGGGGATAGACTCCCTCGCTGACTGACTGATACCGACTTTAGGCCTCCCCGTCTTTACTTTTTACTTATATATATATATTGTTTTTTTTTCTACATTTTCTGTTACAATCAATCTTTTTTAAAAGTCTGATGTTTTCATTATAAAGATGATTACAATCACCTTAATTGTAAAAAAAAAAAAAATTATATATGTATATATATATATCTTTCTTTCTTTTCAGTTTGACTACATTTCAAATGTGATGTGTTACGTCTCAAAGTGTAATGGATTCTCATTGTGGAGATAAGAATCTTCTTTCTAATAAATCAAAAACAAATAACAAGATAATGACAGCACGCTTAAAAAAGAATTCAAAACAGAAACACCACCCTTGCAGCATCTGTGGGAAAGCTTTTGCTGCGAAAAATGCCATGTTGATTCATTTAAAAACGCACAATAAAAAAACTCCATTTCAATGCGAAGTGTGTGGTAAAGCATTTTCTACAAAGAGTATTCTCAAAAAACACACAAAATCTCATGCGCATAGAAGTCCGTATTATTGTGAAGTTTGCGGTAATTGTTTTTTACGAAAGACGAATTTGAAAGCTCATGTGAGAACACATCATGGAGAACTATTTCTTTTTTGTAAAATATGTAGCAAAGCTTTTCTTAATAATGTAAGTTTGGAAACTCACATGAAAAGTCACCCTGAACCATTATTTTCTTGTGATGTGTGCGGTAAAGACTGTATTAAAAAATGTCATTTGGAAAATCATATGAGAATACACACAGGGGAGAAACCATTTGCTTGTCATCTATGTACTAAAGCTTATTCCCAAAAGACCACGTTGAACAGTCACATGAGAACTCATACTGGAAGACTCCTTTTCCCTGTGAAGTTTGTGGCAAAGGTTTGCTGACAGAAGTAACTTAACAAAACATATAAGAATTCATACTGGAGAGAATCCATTTGTTTGTGAAGAGTGCGGGGAAGCTTTTCCAAGAAAAGATAAGTTAAAATTTCACATGGCTACTCATACTGGGAACAACGCTTTTCAATGTGAAGTCTGTGGAAAATCTTTGTCTCGAAGTGATGTATTAAAAATTCATATGAGAATTCATACTGGAGAAACACCCTATTGTTGTGAAATATGTGGGAAATCTTTCACGAGGAAGACTACTTTGAAATCACATATGGCACTTCATGCTAAAGAAATTGAAGTTTCTTAAAAGTTTTGACAATCTGTTTTTTGTTAATAACAGATGGAGATCTATCAAAGAAAAAAAACCTGCTTATAAAGTGGGGCCTGTTTGCCCGAGATCTTTGACAGAGAAAAGGAGCATAGGAATTAAAATCAGAATTAACTAAGAAATTTGGTCAATTCTGAGAAAATTCCATCCACCTGTTCAACAATTTTCACTCGGCAAGAGACAATCAAAATAGGCAGTGAAATTTCAGGCGACTGAAGGAATATTCAAAGAGGAAGGAATCGAGCCGAGTGTTTTCCATAAATAAGATGGTTCGAGCTGCAGGATGAAAAAATGAAATCTGTAACTTTTTCTATCAGTAATAAAAACATTATCAGACAATTGTGTTACCCCTCTTAATTTGTAGGAAGAAGTTCCTGTGGCCTCGTGGCTAACATTCTTGACTGTGACATCGTAAAAAAAACAAAATCGTATGTTCACAATTTCAAAGCATAGAAATCTTTTAAAAAAAGGAAGGAGGTTTATTTTGCTGACTGAAAACAATTTGTGGTGATTATTTTTTCAACAAGTATACTCAAAATAGAATAATTGGACCTTGACACTAATAAGCACCCCAGGTGAGACCTAGATTCAAAAGGACATGTTTTGCTTTGCACCGTTAAAATCCGGTTGTTTGTTAACACGATTTTAGACACACATTTTTTAAAATTATAAAACTATAAATGAAAGGTACGTTTTTATATTAAAGACACTATTTTTTTTACTTATTTCATGTTGTTAATTTAATAGCAATTCCTTTTTAATTATAAAACTTTTAACGTTAGACACGTTTAACACGGGAATAGTTAAAGCTATAAAAAGTATATTATAAGGTTATAAGGTAATAATAACAGCTAACCCTAACCCTAGAAAAATATTTTTTTAAATAAATACTTTTTAATATTAACTATCCGTAGAGGCACATGGAAAATAAATAAACATGTCTTTCGTTTTAAGTTTTATTCTTTTTTAAATAACAATACTAGTTTATCTTTAGTGCAAAATTAATTTTTTCACATATGCTAACAACAACAACATGAAATAACTAATTTTTTTTTTTTAAATCAAAAACTATTTTAGTGTAAAAATGTTACTGGTTTTTATTGGTTGGCTGTTTTGTTTACTAACAACTGGTGAAAAGCAAAATTCAGTTCCTTTCAAAATGGAATTGGGCTGGGGTGCTTATTGATGTCAAGGTCCGAATAATTATATATATATATATATATATATGATTATGTATGTTATGTTCTTGTGAGTATTGTTTGAAAACAAGAAAAACAGAACAAAAATCAGAATTTTTATATATTCAACCGTTGCTCTGTCCCTGGTTTAATCTATTCCGACATTTCAGGTGAACCTTCACCCTTTTTCAAGGTATGTCAGATGGTCTGGAGAGAAAAAATGCAATGTTGTATATGAGGGCAAAAAAATAATTAAATGAAGTGAACAGATTTACGCTATTATTATTATTAAAATAATCAGATGATGTTGAAATGATGATGATAATAATAATAGGAAAAATGTAAAAATATTCCGTACACAGATTTTATTACGACCTTCATCAGAGTGAATTTTTTTATTTTTTTGAGTAGAGACAAAAATCTGTTGGAGACAAAACAGAATTTTAAAATGTTCAAAAAAAGAATATTTTTTTAATCATTTGGAACGCAGAGACCGTTAAAAATTTTGAAAGTTTTGGTGGATACAATTTGTATTGCAAAGAATAAAATGTTATTAGTATTCTTAAACTTGTTGATGATTGAATGAAGCGTGTTTTTATTGTTATTGTTTGGGAAAAATATAAGATTGGGTAAATCCGACAAAATGGAAATTGAGGAAATGCAGATAAAATACAAAACAACTTCATTCAATTAATAAAGTTTTGTGTTTTATCCATATTTATATGTCAGCATTAAACGTTTCAGTTTTTTTATATTAACCATCATCAGGACATTATCAAAATGTGATGTATCTTCTGAATTATAATAAAAAAATTCATCACATTGACAATGTCCCGATGATGGTTAATATAAAAAAAAACTGAAACTGAAACGTTTAATGCTGACATATACTTCAACTATGATAAAATCATCCTCTGAATACCTTTTTTTTCATATTTTGTATATTTAGACATATATATTTATATATATATTAATAATTTAGTTTTCTATATTTATAAATTAAGAGTGCTCCATATCGGACATAAAGCGTATGTAGATTGAATGTAGGATAGCATAGATAGAGTCAACACCATTTAGTGACTGTATCTACACTATTCTAACTTAGCAATCTATCTCTTTTATATATATATATGTATATATAAAAATAAAGTCGTCGGGGTGGCCTAAAGTTGGTATCAGCCAATCAGCGAGGGAGTCTATCCCTTTTTCATCAGCGCTAGACCAAGCAGATTGTTTTTTGGCATCTGAGGTGGAGCGCCACACCTACCATCAGCTCCTTACTTTACCACACAGATCCCTGTGCTACTCATACGCTGAGTTGGCGAGGACCGGAATCGAACTAGGAACCTTGTGGTTTCTAGCCGAACGCTCTACCGACTGACCATGAAGAGTCACATTATGCGAGAAACTGAAGTCAGTATATTTTAAACAATTCGTATTTCAAATCATTCAATTTTAATTGTCTCTTTAGCTCTTTAGATTGAGCACATTTTACTCCATTTTAGTGCAAAAAATCTCATAGTAATTAAGATTTTTATCCTTATTTCGTGAATTTTTATCGTCACTGCAGTATATATATATATATATATATATATATATGTGTGTGTGTGTGTGTGTGTGTGTGTGTGTGTTATAAAAAATAAAAATACTGTTTTTTTTAAGCATGAGTGGTATTAAAATAGACTAGGTTAAACTTGCAAATAGTCATCAAAATTAAAACGGAAACTTATTCGGTGGTGATCAATGACAGTTTAACTACAATGTATGAATTAACTTTTTTTGCGAATTGGTTTACGGTTTAGGGGTTTGGGGATTAAGGTTATTTTTTAATTATGTATTGCTTAAAAAATAAAAAATTACTATACATCTAATTAACCATTGAAATTAATTATTGAATCTATGTTTGTGAATCTGTGTTACGCCTCAAAGATATGTGGTCCTAAGTTAACTGACCTGAAAAAATGTAAAAGTTTTCAAATAAAATAACTGGTGCATTATATTGTTTATTCATTAATGTATTAACAATGAAAATTTCATTAAATTCGATTAATTCCTTGATTTTTTTGTATTTTTTTCTTTCAGCAAGGTGACATACGATGGCGGAATTGGTTAAATCCTACTTAGCAGACATAAATTCTACTATCGTATGTCACCCCGCCGAAAGAAAAAAAATACGATGAATAAGAGATAACAAGAAAAGGGTATAAGTTTTCAGTGTCTTTTGTAAATAACCTCAGGTAAAAAAAAAATGATTGAGTGAATGAGGGTACTTGAGAGAGATGGAAAAATGCATGTTGACTGTTTGATGGATTCGTAGAGAACTAGTGAATTCCAAAACTGGCGGGAAAAGTACTACTTTTGTTGTCAGGACCATGAACGAGGGTAGGCGTAATATTTGTGGGCTCCAGACGGATGGGTTTTGTATAAAGAGTGGTGCCCCATATAGATTTGAGGGTGAGGCATGAAACCCTAGAACCAACCCTGTCTGTACTTAATCAATTGGTTGTGTATATTTAATTTTGTCCTATATGATACTTTTTTTTACATGAGACATTTTTCGCCAACCCCACCAAATTTGGAGAGCTAAAAATTGACATAATTCCACCAATTTTTGGAATTGGAAGCTCAAATATTGGGGATCATCTAATGTTAACATAGTCCACACATGGGGAAAATTTCATTAAAATTGAAGTGGGTGGGTGACAATTTTACTTATTTCTGGATGATTTGACATGGAATTACCCTTTGCACAAACTGAAAAATAAATTATTTTTGTTTATTTTTGTATTTTTTCCTTTTTTATTTAACTTAAGAATTCAATTTTCGGTTTCTGTGTGTGTGTGTGTGTGTGTGTGTGTGTAATATATATATAATATATATTATATATATATAGACGGTTTAGCTCTGTCGGTAGAGTGTCCGGATGGAAACTTCAAGGTTCCTAGTTTGATACCGGCCCTCGCCAACTCAGCATATGAGTAGCATAGGGATCTGTGCGGTAAAGTGAGGAGCTGATGGTAGGTGTGGTGTTTCGCCTCAGACACTAAAAAACAATCTCCTTGGTCTAACTCTAATATATATATAAGATCGATATTTACATGCCTGCATGTAAATAGCGATCTTATTCTTATAACACCACTCGCCACGGTCCTTAAATTCCTGGGGGAAACTTCCTCAAGTCTTAATGTATTTGGATTATTTACGGTAAAGTGCTGCTTAAAGTACTGGTTCCTTCTAGCTCACCGAATTCAAGCAACAGTGGACCTACTGGATATTTAGAATGTTGACCACTTTAGGAACAGCAAGTGCCGTAAGCAATCCGAAGGCCTGCGTGACAGACGATGCAAAACGAAATAAATGCCAAGCCTAAAACGTGGTTTAAATTACACGCGGAACCGGTCTCGGCTAACACCGGAAAGGTACTTCTTGTCCTTATTGTGTTGAGGTCCTGTGAGTCGAATGTGGCTTTTATGCTAATTTTGAAATGTTTTTTTGTTGTTGTTTTTTTTTTTTAAGTATTGTTCTATTGAATTTTTAAATGTCGCGTTGATTGATAGTTCTTTAAACTGAATGGACTGGAGAAGACGAGTGAGAGAAAGAAGAAAAAAAGGATAAAGAGGTAAGCCTGTGAAATGTGTTCGAATCTTTTTTATTTTTATTTTTTTTATTCGTGTTGACAAAAACAAAGAAAAATAAAACGAACAATTTATTTTATTTCCGATTGTTTCAGTGATATTACAAACTGATTATTTTCATATTTTTGTGTTATTTGAAGTAAAGGAAAATCATATTATTTAATTATATTTATTCGTTATTTGAAAGAAGAAGAAAAAGAAAAAAAGTTTTGTTGTGAAGCATTTTTGTTGGAATAAATAAACCAGTGGTTTAAAAGAAGAAGAGAAAAATTCCTTTACAACTAAACTATCTATGAAGAAAAGTTCCCTTATTCAAAATTGATTTTTAATCATTTTATTTATTCATAGAAGTAAAGGTATTTAGTATAACGTTTGTCTATCGAGTCAGAAATAACTTTGAAAAAAAAAAGGGGATTCTTACTTAAATCGTTCATATTAGCCCTCCCCCTTTAAAAAAAATCAACTATTTATACAGTAAAAATCCTAGGCCATTGTACATTATAATAGCCTACCCATAAAATTTTACGCTACTGTTTTTAAATATTATTTGTTAATTTCATTATTCATGCCTTTACTGAGATTTTTAGCATAAAGCGTATAGTAAACAACCTCGTCCAGTATTTGAACTTGGCTCGCCGAGTCCATTTCCTACGACGATAACCATTGCAGAACAAGCGCTTCCTAACATAATCCATGTGTTGCAAATTATTTTCAATACTTGATTTGGTGATTTGGAGTATTTCCCATGTCATATAGCTCTGTCGGCGGGGCTGAGAATATGCCTGACTGTATCCCTTGCAGAGGGATAACCATCACCACCACCCCCCAGAAAATTAGGTGTCCTCTATACTGAACTACATCTGATGTTGAGGCACCAGTTTTGAAGATCTGGTGAGTGTGGAGTACCCCTTCATTTCCATTACTCCCAGGTCGACTGTGGTAGTACCTGTTAGGTTCTCATCTATGGGCCAAACACATCAGATTAAAAATTATTTGTATTCAGGAGGGAAAAAGTTCTTATGAAACAACAACAAAAAATGTAAATATGAACCTACAATGAATATGATTCCCTAACCCCTAGGCATAAAATAACCCATTCATTTTTATAGAGTAACTAGAAGCAGCTACCCAGCGTCACCTGGGTAGAGTAGGCGAGCAAAAAGTTAGTCTTCTAGATCCATTATTACTGCGTTGGATCCTCACAGGATGCCCCATTTTAAATCTTTATGTAAAAAAAGACTTTGTATTGATCTGGCCTAGGGGCGCGTCAGAAAAAAAAAAATGGACAGACACTCTCAAAAGAAAAATGAATGTTTCCTATTTAAAATATTAAATGAAAAAAAAAAATTCTCTTATTGTCTGAATTTTATTTTTAAATCATCTTCATGAATATAAATAAAATCTTCATTATTTTGTGAAGTTCTGGTGATATTGAATGTGTGTGTGTATATATATATATATATATATATATATATATATACAGTGATGTTGATAGCTTTTTGGGGGATACACATATTTGCTTTGAATGAGTCCCCGGGAAAATTTATGGGTCCCAACTAAAGTCAGCTAACTCCTACCTATTCTGTGTAATTCGTTTCTAAGAAACTATTCAAATGTATTTTCAGTTAGCTTGAAATGGTGAAGGAAGAAAAAAGAAAAACACTGGGATGCATGGATATGATTTTACTGTTTCCTTTTAGTTTTTTGTATGATGCATACCTATCAGCATCTCTGTATATATATATATATATATATATATATATAAAGTGTTGTTCTAGTTCCAACGGGAGAAAATTAAATATTTTATTAAAAAAAGGTCCGCAAAATGGATTATGTTTTTAGAAAAAAATTTTTTATTATTTTTATCTTACATTTGCGACATGAGTTTCAGATCTTCTCATATTCTCTTCAGGCTTTGATCAATCATTTTTATATGATTGATCAAAGCCTGAAGAAGATATCAGATCTGAAACACGTGTCGCAAATGTAAGATAAATATAATTTAAAAAATTTTTCTAAAAACATAATCCATTTTGTGGACCTTCTTTTTTATAATATATATATATATATATATCCTTTGTCATTAATTGTTTTGTTTTCCTAGATTCCTTTAGTAGTACATACTTACATAAATACATACACAACAATTGCCCTTTATATATATATATATATATATATATATCCTTGATGCATATATGAGTTTTAGTTTACTTGTGCTGTTAAATACATGTCAACAATATTTAATATTTACAAGCTATAGATAATTTAATACACAAAAGTTGGTAGAGTTGCCTATTGTCAGTATTAGTAGGACAGTGAGGGAGTCTCTCACCTTTTCATTAGTGATAAACCAGTGTGATTGTTTTTGTGTCTTAGGTGGAGCAGCACACATACTGATATAATGAAAAGACCCATCTTCCCCGTACCTCAACACTGGTGATGGTTCTAGCCACTATTTAAGAACACACATATTACTCTGTGCAGAACTCACTTTAAGTACTTAGACGACGGACTCTCCTCCTAATACTCATGTGACTGTACTATATAACAAGTGACGCCGAGGATCTGAATGAACCCGAGAAAAAAAAATCGGGTAGCAGGTCGCAACACTGATTTGAACTTGGAACACAAAAAAACGGATTTACAAAAAAGAAGAAATATTAAAAGTTAAATTCCAACGAAAGAATTTAGCTCAGAAAGAATTTAGTGATATAATGGAATGACCCATCTTCCCTGTACCTCAACAGTGGTGATGGTTCTAGCCACTATTTAAGAACACACATATTACTCTGTGCAGAACTCACTTTAAGTACTTAGACGACAGACTCTCCTCCTAATACTCACGTGACCTTACTGTATAACACACACCATCAGCCCTACACACACACTTTACTGCACAGAACCAAACTGTGCTACTCATTCGCCGAATTGTCAAGGGCCAGTATTGAAACCAGAACCTCTTGGTTCCCAGGCTGATGCTCTACTGACTGACCTAAACTATATTATCAATTTTGTTTAAGACATAAAGAATTTAGAATAACAGAAAGTTTGGTTATTTCCTATGACCTCAACATAAACAAAGGGGAACCACTCTTGACTGATAAATTACTTATTTTACCATTAAACTAACCCTAACTCTAACCCCGTCTTCTTTTTGGTAATTTATGAGGAAGTGCGTCCCGGTCTCCTGCATCAAGAGTTGCTGCCCAGTGACTATTAAAATAACGACCCAGCTCAGTCTATTCAAAACTATCCATCTATCTATCTATCTATCTATCTATCTCAATTTGTTCATATTTATCTATATTACTTTAAATACTAAGATTTTTTTTTATTCATGTTTGTTTAATGTCTTGTTTTTAGTTTAAATAAACAAGAATTTACGACAAAAAAAGAAGCGACCCCCCCCCAAATACATTTACTTGTCAAAAATATCTATCTATCTCCATTTGTTCGTATCTATCTATATTATTTTGTTTGTTTATCTATCTATCTATCTCAGTCTATTCAAAACTATATATCCATCTTCATATCTAAACAAGAATTACAACAAATTACGATAAATAAACAAGAATTACGAGCTGAGGTTGTTATTTTGATAGTCACAGGGTAGCGGATTTTGAGGCGGGAGACCGGGATGCAGTTCCTCATAAATTACCTTCTTTTTTCCTAGTAGATCAATAAATAAATAAATAATTTATCAGTCAAGAATGGTTCCCCTTTGTTTATGTTGGATTTATAGGAAATAACCAAAAGTTCTATTTTATACTACATTATCAGAATTCAATACATTAAGATGTGAAAACTTTCTGTTGTCAATGTTTCTATTTCATTATTAAATCTTGAAAAGTGATTCTGGTCATACAAGATTTATCTTTGGTCCAAATTTTGAAGCTAAAGATGAAGCTTTTTGCAATGTATTAGTAGGTATCACCAATTTTCCCTGTGAAATTTACCCCCCACCCTATATTTAACACAATGAAACTTACATAAAGGTTAATATTATATTGAAATTTTTTTGTCCATTCGAAAGAAGAAGCATTAAAAAAAACTCCTGATGATTTTAAAAAAAATTTTCAGCTTACAGAAATAATGACAATTATAAACGAAAAACAATGTTTACATTTTTGCACTGTTAAATCAATTGAAATTTAACGAGGCCAAAAACAAGTTATGACTAGAGACTTTTTTTAAAAATTCTATGAAAAATCAATTAATTCTCCAATTTTCACGAAAACTTCCATAATTACTTACCGTTTGATGAAAATATGTCTGAAATAGTTTTTTCCTAAAATATATTTGGGGAAATATTTTTTTTTTACGAGGTCTACCCCCTATTTTATTTTATGAAATATGAAAAAATGAACAGACAAATAACAATTTTTACTATATTTCTATAAAGATGAGAGTCTGAATAATTATATCAGTGTGAGAGCTTTTTAGTAACATAACCATGAATACAGAATTCTTCTAAAAAAATATCAATAAAGAAACTGACCCTGTTGTAAATAAACGGACTGTTTTACTTATTTTTCATGATAACGATTAGTAATTTTTCCCCAATTGGATAATTTGATCTTTGAATTAATAATTTTTCTTTGTAACAACACTTAATGTTTGCTATTTCTTTTTTGTGAGATTTTTAGAAAAAAAAGTTAAAAAATATTTGTTTCTTCTTTCAATATGGCCTAAATTGATCATGTGACGTATTTTGGTGGTACCTAGTATTAGCAGCATGGTTTCCCATCACCAAATTGCACCAATTATATCAGCCTGATAATGATGACTTTTATCAAATCGATTCCTAATAGTTGGTCAGGGGTTTGTTATGCATCACCATGCATTATCTGGAGCCCTGTCAGCTGGGGCTTTAAAATACACCGACTGCACCTCTGCAGAGCGGTAAGAACCTCCAAATGGGGCCACCTGTTGGCCATGAATGGTGACCTGTGATGCTTAAGGACGGCATTCTAGTTGATGAGCAGTCCATGTAACATTCCACTTAGACCCTTACTTAGTCTGGAGAGGCCCCCTCCGATCAATTGGCTGGCCATGTCAAGCCCTAGCACCTATACAATTGTCCCAACTCTATTGCCCTTATGGAAACCCAACCCTTTTTATCATATATGTGCTAAAAGGTGGTGGCTGAGGATCTTCATGTCCTTGGAATGATGTTAAACTCTATCTGATGGTGAGTTCCCATTTCTGAAAGTCTGGGGAATGTGGAGCACCCCTTCATCCCCATTGCTCCCTGGTCCATTCTGACCCAGAGTGGTAGTACTTGTTAGAGTCCCATTTATGGGTTAAATAGAAAAATGTGTTTATAAAGAAAATTTGAGTATCCATTAACTCTTAACATCTTGTTGAGAATTTCCTAAGTCCAGAGCCCAATTCCTCTAAGGATTTATAAAAAAAAAAAGGCTAAAAATGGCTTTTTCATTTAAAGTTACCCAAATTATTTCCCTTAAATTAAAGACTTCTAAATATGTTTAATATTACATTTAAACAAAGGCTATCATTTGGGGCTGATTAGTTAAAACGAATGTGACTTTCAGCCAAGCGGAATGAGGCGGTATAGGATGTTAAGAGTTAAGAATGAATTTATTTTAAAACTTTGTCGGTATTAAATGACCCAGTGAGGTTGATATGCCGTAAAACAAACCAAACCAAACCTGTTTTCACAAGTAGTATAATTCTTCTTTTTTTCTTATATTTTCAGATTTACAGAGATATAAGCAAAGGAAGTTACTGATATGAATTCTGCAGAAATTCTTCAAAAATCTCAAAAGATTGACATTTTTGAATACAAGCCATCAGAGACTGTCAAAAAACGCACCAGCAAAATTCAGCTCGTCCACAGAAAGAAAAGTTAAATTTTTCTAACTATAAGCTTGTTCAATTTTAGGAGAACCAAAATGCTAGACATGGAAGCCTCCGATGAATTGGATATTAAAAGTGAGACTTCTGTAAATGATGAAGATCCTAGTCAAATGACCGAAAAGGGGAAAAAACTATTCAATTGCAACCTGTGTACTAAGGCGTTTCCCAGCAGCAGTCGCCTAATTCGGCACGTGAAAACACATTCTAATGTAAAACCGTTTCACTGTGAAATTTGTGGCTCAAAGTTTTCCAGAAACTCACAACTTGTAAGCCATGTACGATCGCACACAGGTGAAAAACCATTCCAATGCGAGATTTGTGGGTTGCGGTTCGCTTACCACTCCTACCGCAAACGACACATGCGTACGCACACCGACGAAAAACCTTACCAGTGTCAGAATTGCGGGTTACGATTTGCACAAACTTCCATCCTCAAAAGCCACATGCGGACACACACCGGGGAAAAACCATATGAATGTGATACCTGTGGAGCTAAATTTACCCAAAAATCTAATCTTAAGAAACACACGCGGACGCACACAGGTGAAAAACCGTTCTCATGCGAGATTTGTGGGGTTCATTTTTCTCAGAGCTCAAGCCTTAAAAGTCATATACTTACTCACACTGTAGAAAAACCATTCCCTTGCGACATTTGTGGTTTAAAATTTGCACGAAGTTCAGAACGTAACAGCCACCTACAAGTACACACAGGTGACAGGATGTTTAGCTGCGAAATCTGTAATTCAAAATTTTCAAAGAGTTCCCAACTCGAAAGCCATGTACGAACTCATACAGGGGAAAAACCGTTCTCCTGTTCTATTTGTGGATCGGAATTTTCTCAAAATTCTAATCTCAGAAGGCACATGCAGAACCACCTGGGAGAAAAACCTTTCCCCTGCGAAGTTTGTGGGGCAAAATTTTCTCGAAGGCTCAACCTGAAAATCCACATGCAAACGCACACCGGCGAAAAACCATACAGATGTGAAATTTGCGAGGCAAAATTCTCTGGGAGTTATCACCTAAAAAGACACATGCAAATACACACCGGTGAAAAACCTTATCAGTGTGAAATTTGCTTTTTAAAATTTGCCGAAAACTCCTCCCTCAGGTTACACATGCAGATACACACGGGTGAAAAGCTTTTTCACTGTACAATCTGCGGGTCCAAATTTTCCAGAAGTTCGACGCTAAAGAGCCACATGCGGACACATACTGGTGAAAAACCGTTCCACTGTGAGAGTTGTGGTTCACGATTCTCTGATAAGTCCTACCTCCGAAACCATATGCGCACACACACAGGGGAAAAGCCGTTTCACTGTGACATTTGTGGGGCAAAGTTTTCTCAAAGTTCGTCCTTGAAAAGACATATACAGACTCATTCTGGAGAGAAACCATTTTACTGTGACATATGTGGCCTAAAGTTTTATGAAAATAGAGCGCTTCAAAAGCACATGTCAACACACGTTGCTTTGGCTTGTCTGACACAGGATCCCTGCAGCGAACCACACAGTGAGGATTGACCTCACCAGCTGTGGCTTATAATATATTATTTAACAATTGGTCTAAGTCTGACATCCGTAGATATAAACAGCATGGCATTCATTGAGGATTGGACTATTACCACCTTTCTACATGGGAAACCTCATACACACACACACACACACATTCATCTATATATATATATATATATATATATATAATGGTCATTCAATAAATAAGAGGAATATTTTTAAGAAATCTTTTTTTTTTTTTTCAGATTGTTTTCCATAAAATGTAAATTCTGCATTGTTTGGAACTGTTTTATATCAAAATTATTTTAATCTTGCAAAAAATTTGTTTGAGGCTATTTAAAATGGTGGCCAATCAGAGTGATCAAGCCTTGAACCAGAGTAAAAAAAAAAAATGTTTACAAATGGGCCAAACTTGGGTCTGCCATTACAAGTCTAAGTAAAAAAAAAAGAAGAAGAAAAAAAGAAAGCAATCCATGAAAGCTGATATATATATATATATGTACGGTATTTAAGCCTTTTGCTAAATATATTGCTCTGTATGTAAACACACTGACTTTCTGGTAAAGAAAAAGTTCCGGGCACAGCATTCAGTATAGTATAGCAGATCATGCCGAAAGTCTTTTGAGACTGGAAACCCATCACTATTGATTTCTTTGAAGAAGGTGCAACTGTAAACATTGCATCCTATTGCAAACTCCATAGGCAAAATTCACCTTATTTATTGAATGACACTTGTATATATATATATATAATATATATATATATATATATATATATATATGGGTTTGGTGTTTGGTTTTGAAGGCTATCACAATGCAAGTGTAAAGAAAAATAAGGTAACTATGGTGTTGTTTATTAACCTGTAACTTTGAATCACAGGTTAACAAACAACACCATAGTTACCTTATTTTTCTTTACACTTGCATTATGATAGCCTTCAAAACCAACCACCAAACCAATATAAACACAATGCTCCAAGCAAATTATAAAACACTTTTATATATATATATACATTGAACAAATTAAAAATGATCCGATTGTAAAAATAGTTGCATGAAACTTGAAGTAGCTGCAAATAGTTTTTGAATTAAACGATCTTAATTTGTTTTTAATAATAATAATAATAATAATAATATATTGACACATACATACACCCATGTGCAAATTAACTTAAACAAAATGAATGATTCCGTATTATCATGATACCCACAATCTGTCTGTATGGTTTACCAGTGTTTTTGTGCAGCATTACAATTTTCATATGATTTCTTGGAGTAACAATTCCTTTGGCGTGATAAAAATCTGATGCAATCACGGATGGCTTAATATTTTTCAATGCTGAACAAATTTCAACATACTCTTCGAAAATAGATCCATATTACTACACAACACTGCAAATGACCTAATGTGTAGAAAAAATAGAAATCAATTACATCCTGTCACTCCAGTGGGTTTAAAACTGTATAGTGAAAGAAAGGAAATTAAAGCCATTGTTTCAATTAATTTGCACAAGAGTGTACACACACACACACACACACACACACACACACACACACATACATATAAGGTCTGTTCAGGAGTGATCCAGCTATTTAACTCTTATCATATATCTACATGGGCAACACATATTTATATAGTTTAATTTTATTAGTAGTTCTGAACAGTACTTAAAAGATGCTCAATATCCTAAGAACAGAGCTAGATTATTATTTTTTTAAATGAAAATAAAAACTTTAACTTTCATACAACCATTGTTACAGTCATCACGAGTTGTGTGATGATTGTAAAAATAGTTGCATTATTATTACCGTAATTATTTGGATTATTTGGATTATTCGGACTATTGTCCTCATCTTTATTGTTATCTGTACAACGTTTTGGCTAATATGCCCTCTGGCCTTCTTCAGGTATTTCTTGTCGAATTTGGGAACCCTCTCGAACTTGGGGAACCTACTTGTTATAATTGGGAGCCATCATGAAACTTTGAACCTAACCCTTTATTCAGTCCACAGGGGTATCCTGTTCCCATTCTGCTGACCATAGCTGAGTTAAACTTAAAGTAACAACAAATATTTTTCAAAGTAAATGATTCTGATTTTGATAATGATGAAATATATGTATATGTATATGAGAGTCATTTAAAGATTTCTAAGCTTCACCCAGAAAAATTAAGAGACACTCCTTATAAAACTAAAAAAAAAATAATTCAGATTTATGTCTTAATTTCTGTACAGGTTAAAAGTGTGTGAAAAACGAATCTAAAATGGACAAAACAGCAACCCAAGCAGTTATAAAATATGTGGATGGGGCTTAGAATTTTTTGAACAACACTCGTATGTGTGTATGATTTATATATATATATATAAACATTTATATAATAAAGTAACCCACAGACACGTGTTTCGAGGTATCACCTCTCATCAGTGTGGTTATACCGTTTAACAGCTACCTCTGGCCGGGTTCGAGACCCAAATGAACTTTCGTTCGCCAATCCTCTAATCCGTACAGCCACAGGCAGCTATCAAATATAGGAGACTATTTAATCGCTACATTTCTAAGTGGAAATGAAATTCACTAGAGCCTCAAACTTTATGTAAACAAAGCGAGGCTTATAGCTCAGTCAGTAGAGCGTTCGGCTAGAAACCACAAGGTTCCTAGTTCGATAGCAGCCCTTGCCAACTCAGTGTATGAGTGCGGTAAAGTGAGGAGCTCATGGTAGGTGTGACGCTCCACCTCAGACATTAAAATAATCTCCTTAGTCTGGCACTAGTGAAAAGGGGATAGACTCCCTTGCTGTATGGCTCATACTGATATTAGGCCGCCCCGACAACTTAACTAATATACATATACATGTATATATATAACACAAATGTACATATATGTATGTATGTATATATAACACACATGTACATATATATGTATGAAATCTGTTCTGAAATAATTCAGCCATTTAATATTAATAAAAAAATACACTATCAACAGCAATAGCCTACCTCTGTGCACATACACACACACGCACACACCACACACACACACACACACATATATATATATAATATATATATATATATATATGAAATTTAACATTTTGAAAAAACATATGATGTTTGTTATGTGATTGCTGACAGATCTGTTTCGACCAAATCGATAAGTTGGTCTTCATCAAAGAGCGACATAGATGGGAAGAAAGATATCCGTTAAAAAGACTGTTTACAAAAAACGAATGCTGAATTCAACCGCTGTCAAAAATAAAATTTATTTTATTTTTAAAACAGAACATGCATTTTTCAAAAATTTTCAGCGGTTGAATTAAATTTCATACTGTCGGATTAATTTCCATCTATTTTTCATATATATATATATATATATATATTATATATATATATATATGCAAGAAAAAATGGAAATGAATCCGACAGTATTTTGAAAAATGAGTAAGTGAAATGTGAAAAATGAAAGATGATATATTGATATTTGGTAAAATATTCCAACACTGAGTGTTTCGATTAATGGATCCACAGTATTAAATTATATTTGAAATAAATATATATTCAGTATGTGTCTAATCTTCTTCAGGATAATAAATATCATGTGTTGCTTTTGGTTTCTGATCAAACAAGTAATACAGAGAGGAAATATACATCAATGTTTTTGTTTTAAAAGAACATTTGAAAGTTGAAAATTTTTGTCTTCTTGTTTGCAAAGATTTTTTTAAATAGAATGTTTACATTGTTAACCTCATCCCTGATTAACCAGAGTATTCACAGAATTGACATTCTGAAGATTTTTAACAATCCCACGTATTTGCGTTTTATCAATGAAACTAAATTTACTAGCCTGAGATGCTTCATTCTCCGATAATTTTCCATTTTCTCTGAGTATCGAGTACTCTGCAAGTGTTTTTTTAGCAATTGTGGTGCATTTTAGTTACTATTTAAAATATAAAAGAATACTTTTTCATTAGTTTATTTCTGTATTGTGTTAAAAATTCCAAATTGAAATGGATACTGAGAAAAAGATAACTTTTTTTTTCTAATGAATGTAAATGATTTCATTTGAAAATAAAATTTCAATTTACAAAACTAATGCTGTGAGAAATGTAAATTAAAGTTTTTGGAATAATTACAAGTAAAACAAATAAACTTAGATTTTTATTTTATTTTTTCCTTCAATTCTGCACACACACACATATATATAGTGTGGTTAGCAAGCTAGATTCACAGATCATTGTTAGCGAGTTCGAGTCTCACTGAGTGCCCATACTTCTGGCCTTGTGCCACATCTAAGCTTAGCTTAGTAGATAACACACACACACACATATATATATATATATATATATATATATATATGTGTGTGTGTGTGTAATGCCTATACTGAGAATACTCGAGATAATAATAACAGGATAAATTTCAAATCCATATAACTTCAAAAATATTGATAATCTTACAAGAAATATTCTCAAATTCACTTAATCAAATATAAAAGGGATAATTAAGTAAATAAAAAAAAACTGCCTTGTTTTGGTAATTTTTTTTTTTTAAAGTGAAAGGGGTTAATGAAATATTTATTTAGATTATGAAAGATGCAGTGGTGGAATATTTTATCAAATATCAAGAAATCATCTTTATTTTCTTATTTTTCAATCTTACTCATTTTTCAACACACACACACACACACACATATATATATATATATATTATATATATATATATATATGATGGACTTTCCCATCGATTTCAACATATGAGTGTCTAAAAGCAAAATCAGCTCGAATGTTTATGGCGATTGTGAGATTTTTTATATATATATATATATATATATATATATCAAGAAAGTCCATAAATTTATACCCGTTGTAATGAACATTTGAATTTTGAAAGCAACCATTCGCCTTTGAAAATCTGTACCTCTAACAAGTCATTATGTCCCGATTATGCATTGGTCATACAAAACTAACACACTCTTATATACTCAAACAAGAACAACAACCACAATGTGAAACATGTCAAACACCCCTGACAGTCAAACACTTATTGATGGAATGCAGATTTTTTGCTCACATCAGAAAACATTATTTTAAAGCAAACAATATGAAGGACCTATTTGAAAATGTAAACATAGAGGATATTTTCTCCTTTTTGAGGGAAATAAAATTATACCATAGAATATAGACATGAAACAAATCAATGGCATACAGTATGATTCCCAATAATGCTAACACATTGTTAAAACCAATTATTAAATGTATATATATGAATACACAATATGTATAACAACCCAACCGCTAGGCATGATATAACCCTGGACGGGTTGATATGCCGTTAAAATTAATAAACCAACCAACCAACCATTTGCAGTAATTTCTTTCCACAATAACTTGATAATGACACTTCTAGATGAAATTGAATTTTGGGAGAAGACTAAAGCCGAAATTACACAAAGCATCCAGAATCAGCAGCATCTGCTGATTTAATGAAAGAGAAAGTGAGCTAATATGCATAGCTTGTTTTGTTTTTTAATAGTTTTTGCCTACAGTAAATATAGTATATATATATTTTTTATTCTGTTTCAGCTGAATTCCTTACTTATCAGATTTCTTGAATGGTGACATTTTCATGAATGATTATGCAAATAGAAATGATTATAATTCAATGGTATAAAAGTGTTTTTATAATGGTATAAATGTTTTTGCAATTTTAAAATCTTGTTTTGAAAAGTTATACTTGTTGATATTTCATTTGATTAATTTTTTTAATTACCGTTAATTATCTTTAATTTCACATGCTAGATCATTTTTGTTTACTCCAACATATTTTTCAGGACATGCCACTAATATATATATATATATATTATATATATATATAACTATAGCGTAGGATTGGCACTGTTTCAGCTTTTACTGGAACAGTGTGCCAAAGTGCAGTATTATTGGGAGTGTGCTCAATATAAAAAATAGAGCTATTATATAATATAATAACATAGATATATAAAGGTTTTATATTTTTTGCTTACTCCAGGTTTGAGGATAAAAGTGTTAGTTAAAAGTTCTTAGGTAATCCAAGTAGTAATTTAAAAAATTAGATATATATTAGAAACACAAAAAACAAACAGAACTGGTTCCATTGCCAAAGAATAGAATTTTATAGGAATTATCTTCATCTTAAAGTGAAAGACAAATATTTTATTTTCTTCCTGCTCCATCAACCATATAAAATTTTATGAATAACCTATTAAATGCAATTGGTGATCTTGTTAATATAAGGTCAGTATAAAATTTAAAAAACAAAAAACAAAAAGAAAACATTTTCCATTTTCAGGACATGCCACTAATATATATATATATATAAGATTTTGGGATGTTTGTTTATTTTTAGAAGCATTGGTGAATAAAGTATATATTAATATTTATATTTTTGCTTGAAGGCAATTACAATGCGCATATCGCATAAAATTCGATAATTATAGAAGATAAATAATATTGACAAGTGAATCTCGCAAAGAATTACTCGGCGTGTAGAACATTGTACAGCAGCTGTTTGGACTTTATTAAGTCTCATCAGCGATGTATACTAACGATCTCCCTCCGACAGAAATCGAAACCGGGACTTCAGCAGGATAGTCAGAAACTATACTGCATCGGCCACCAATACAGCACCGAGAAATTCTTGTGAAATTAACTATAGCGTGGGATTGGCACTGTTTCAGCTTTGACTGGAACGGTGTGCCAAAGTGCAGTATTATTGGGAGTGTGCTCAATATAAAAAATAGAGCTATTATATAATATTATAAAATAAATATATAAAAGTTTTATATATTTATTTATTTGATGACAAAGGAACAGTCACGACCGTTTCATGCATGCGTAACCGCAAACATTCGTCAGGTGACATTAAAACATTTATATATTTATTTTATTATATTATATATATATATATAGTACTCTTTTTTTCTAGTATTGGAGGATTGGGTGTAAGAGCTATGTTTATTTATGTATGATATTAAACAATACATTTAAGGTGTAATTGTTACCATAGGTTTCAAAGCAGTGTATTAGCCACTTATCATCAAAACAATGTGCCCATTAAATAATAGCATTTTCTAATGGGAGCATAGTCTTGACAATGTATTGTATACTATGATAAATAAATTAAAAGCTATATATTTAGCAAAAGACAAAGGTTTAATACAGTCATATTAGCAGTTATAAATTTTTATTTCCATTCACACACACACACACACACAACACACCATAATATATATATATATATATATATAGTTATATATATATATATATATATATATATATAGCTCTGAAGACTGCAAATTTTATGGAAAATGGTCTTGAAAGGGTGAGGATTCTTTTTAATTTGAAATTTTTGAAACGTTTCCCATTAAATTTACTGTTGATGAAGCTGATATATATATATATATATATATATAATTTATATATATATAATATATATATATATATATATATACCGGTATTGAAGCCTTTTTCTTTGCTAAAAATGTTTTCTCTGTATATAAGTCCAAACTATTGTATATTGACCTCTCACTTCCAACACCAACTAATCTGGTATATATTATATATATATATTAATATATATATAATATATATACAAATACATACATACATACATATATATATATATATATAATATATATATATATATATATATATAATGCTGTGAAAAAAGAAAAAGAGAAAAGCCCAAGAGAGTCACACAACTGAAAATAATCGATTAAAACTATAACTCAACTTGACCAAAAGAGAAAAAAACATATATGCTGCTAGGTTTGTTTTAAAGCTAAAATGTAAAGAATGCTCAATACTAAGTAGAGCAAATAGTAATATTAATCCTAATGAGTTATCTAATAACTAACAGTTTTACTTAGCTCCTCAGGGCAAGAATCTAACCACTCTCTCTCTCTCTCTCTCTCTCTCTCTCTCTCTCTCTCTCCTCTCTCTCTCTCTTTATATATATATATATATATATATATTATAATTTTAATTTGAAAGCAATACAAGCAAGTAAAAAATAAAAACAAAAAGATGTTATTTTTTGTCTTATCGATTTCAAAGTAAAACTTTATCTTCAGAGACGATTTTCGGAAAATATATGTATGTATGTATATTTAAACAAATTTTGTTGAAAATAACAGAATCCATCTTGTTTTGATGTATTTAAAAAAAAAATTTTCCTTTCAATCCTTCTAACAATTTTCTTAATGTTTTCATCTTGAAAAGAATTTATAACAGATCCAAACTCAAAAAAAGTTATCATTCGCAAACTGAGTACTTTCAGTTCTCCTCTGAAACATTTTCAAAGGTGTTAAAACATTTGTCTAGATTTTTTCTTGGCTATCATTGTTTGTTTGGTTTGCTAAGGTGATGCTAAATAATGCTAGCAGTTTATTTTGGAAGACTTTAATTATACTTTTTGAATACTATTATGATTACTAGTGCAAATGTATTCAGAATAAAAATTGTATCTATTTAAGGCATTTGAGAATATTAATTCACCCAGTTTCATAAATAATTACATTTTTATATATAGAGATCAGAATATATAGATATATATTATATATATATATTTATTTAATTTATTTATTTAAGCTTGTTTTCCCTAATTTAAAACCTTGCTATGCATCTAATCTGCCTATCCTTCTATCTTCAAATATAATATATATATATATATATATATTAATATATATATATATATATATATTTTTTTCTGAATGTTGAGAGAGGCTTGAAGATTAGTATTATGCTGCATTATTGCGGACTATTGTCCCCATCTTCATTATTTATTATGTAACGACGTTTCAGCCAACGTGGACTGAATAAAGGTAGTTCCATAGTTCCGTGAATGGCTCCCGATTTACGACCAGAAGTTTCCCGTCGAGTCCAAGAAGGTTTCCTGAGTCTGAGAAGTTCCCGAGTCTGACAAGAAATACCTGAGAAGGCGGAGGGCATATCGGCTGAAACGTGTCAAATAACAATGAAGATGGGGACAATAGTCCGAATACGCAGATAATATTATATATATATATATATATATATATATATAAGTGAAATAAAAATGGAACTTAATTCCGACAGTGTGAATTGATAATATTTGAATAAAACAAAAGATGTTTACAAATGCATGGATCATCAAGGAGAGAAGTGCCCCTGAATACGGTTTGCACATTCTCTCTGATGATCCCATGCATTTTGTAAACATCTTTTTGTTTTTTCAATATATCAAATTCATATGTATATTATAATATATATATATATTAATATATATATATATAATACAACAATGTGGTGTGTGTGGTGTGTGTATATGATCTACTATACATATATAAAGGTCAGTTGTGTGTGTGTTCAGAGAAACTTTGAAAATAAAACAATTAATTGACAAAGTAAATATATATATACAATTCACTATCACCAAGAACCTGCTTTTTGTGGTAAAAATTATAAAGATTTTATTCATATCCTGGGGAAAAATTTAAAATTAGGACTTGAATAATAAGAGAAGTGAGACTCATTGGTAGCATACATAAGTAAAACATAAATCAATTATGTAAGGCAAAAATAATCAATGGATCTGCGAGACTAACTTTTTATTATCCCTACATGGGTAATGCCGGGTAGCCACTTCTAGTATGCATATAAGATAAAACATGAAATTTTTTTTTTAACTTTTGATTCA
>JALAJA010000227.1:49000-84151 GCA_023376005.1 Doryteuthis pealeii | reverse complement strand
TCAACTGATTTCCATCTCAAAAGGCAAATATCTAGGGCTCTCTTCAATTTGAAAGAAGGAATAATTTATCCTTCAGAGGAGAGATTCCAGAATCTGGTACTACAAATAAATTGTATCTTGGAGGCAAGGTTCTGCCAAGCTCACAGGTTTCTCAGACTTCTAGGTCTTATGGCGGCTTGTATAGATCTGATCCCCTGGGCCCGGTTGCACATGAGGCCTATCCAGTTCTACCTTCGGTCATGGTGGGTCCCTCGGACGGACAATATCAAGAAGATGATCCCCATAAACAGTTTCTTAGCAAGTCACCCTTGTATGGTGGACAAGGAGGGAGATTTTTTCAAGGGGTACAGCTTCATCATGCAGAGCCTCTATTCTTTGGACAGATGCCTCAGAAAGGGGCTGGGGAGCTCACTTGAACTTTCATCAGGTAGCAGGAGTTTGGGACGATCTCCAAGTAAAGAACCACATCAATTGGCTGGAGCTAAAAGCAGTCCAGCTAGCTCTTGTTCAACTGCTACCTCATGTCAGTGGGAAGAGAGTTCTGTTAAGGTGCGACAATTCCACAGTTGTAGCTTACATCAACAAAGAAGGGGGTACGAGATCCCTTCATCTTTGTGTGTTGGCGTGGAAGGTTGTGCTCTGCTGCCCAATGTTGGGCAGCAGAGCACAACATTTCCCTTTATGCAGCTCACATTCCAGGAAAGAAGAATGTTTTGGCTGACCGTCTATCGAGAGGCCAAGTGGAAGCTCGATTGACGGAATGGAGCCTGGAACGGAGGATAGTGGACTTGATTTTTCTGAGGTTCGGGCATCCGAACATAGACCTTTTCGCTACTCCGGAAAACAGAAAGTTGGGAGTGTTTTGCTCCCCTTATCCGGTCGATGCTGCATATGCCTCAGATGCTCTGAGCATAGATTGGACAGGGATGTATGCCTACGCATTTCCTCCCCCAATATTGATCCATCGGGTCCTTCAGAAGGTGTCACAGGAAGGATGGATTCTTCTTTTGGTAGCCCCACAAGCTCCACGGCAGTCGTGGTATCCAGTCCTTTTGGACCTGCTGATAGACTTCCCAAGAGAGTTACCAATAACACCGAAGATTCTAACTCAGAGGCGGGGCCAGATAGTACATTCAGATCCAGAAAGTTTGAAGCTAGTTGTGTGGAAAATATCCAGCTTACCCAATCTAAGGAATCTATTTCTGAAAAGGCTCAGAGTTACATCAAAAATAGCAAAAGGCCTTCCACCAGGAGAATGTACGATATACTGTAGCTGGTGTCTTGAACGAGATATCGACCCATATTCTGCCTCTATAAAGGATGTGGCGGATTTTCTGGTTCATTTACATGAAGTCAGAGGTTGCAGAGCTTCAACTATTGCTGGATATAGAACAGCGTTAGCAACTATTCACAACGGTTGGGAGAAGAGTTCTATAAATTCAGAGAGTCTGCTATCAAATCTGGTTAAAGGAATTTTTAATTCAAATCCTTCAGTAAGACCACTTCTCCCTAACTGGGACTTGCCTTTTGTTCTAAAGGCTCTCACTAAGCATCCATTTGAACCATTAGATTCCGCAGAGTTAAAGTTTTTATCTTGGAAGACAGTTTTCCTAGTTGCCTTAGCTTCGGCTGCTAGAGTAGGTGAACTAAATGCTTTATCTATCAAGGAGTCGAACCTTAGGTTTGAAGCGGCGGGTATACGTCTTTTACCCAATTTGAATTTTTTAGCCAAGACTCAACGGTTGAGGAAAGCCTGGTCACCTTGGTTTATTCCAGATTTCAAGGGATTTACAGATGACGCGGAGGACACCCTTCTGTGTCCTTGTCGTTGTTTAAAAATATATTTAAAAAGAACGGAAATGTTGCGGCAGGATAATGAGGCACTCTTCATTACCTATAAGAAGAACCAAAATAGGCCAGCAGCTAATAGTACAATTTCCAGGTGGATTGTTTCCACCATTAGATATATCTATGAGGCAGCTGGTCGGCCACATTCTGAGGACATTAGGGAAGATTGGCTTCATCGTGGGCCTTGTTTAAAGGAGCTTCACTGAGAGACATCCTACAGGCAGCTCATTGGTCTTCAAAGAACACCTTTGCATCCTTTTATTTAAGGGATGTTGCTGGGAGTGAAGGAAACTTTGCAAGATCTTCCATATTAGAGACAGCCGGTTTGGTGAAGAATAAGTGAGTATGTTCCTTTACTTTGTTTTTCCCACCTCCCGGAATTCTGCTACAAATTCTGTTTCTTGCATTAGTTATACAGGTAAGTATAGATATTGATATAAACTGAGGGTTTTAAAAGTAAAACCCCTGTTTATGAGATATCTATACTTACCTGTATATGCCCTCCCTCCTCCCCTCTAAAGTTCTTGGTTGAGAAAGGTGCTCGAAAGAGGTCCTCGTAAGAAAGTGATTATATGTCTTCTTGGATGAGAGGTCGTGGAGGTGAAGGGAGTTAATTTTGGAGAATTTAAAAAATAAATAAATAATTTTGCTCGAATGGTTTTAAGTAGCTCGAGAGTAGATTGCATTAGTTATACAGGTAAGTATAGATATCTCATAAACAGGGGTTTTACTTTAAAAACCCTCAATCTATATCGTTGTGTTTTTCTATCTATCTATATCGTTGTGTTTATCTATCTATCTATCTATCTATCTATCTATCTATCTATATCGTTGTGTTTATCTATCTATCTATATCATTTTGTTTATCTATCTATCTATATCGTTTTGTGTTTATCTATCTATCTATATCGTTTTGTTTATCTATCTATCTATATCGTTTTGTTTACCTATCTATCTATCTATCTATATCGTTGTGTTTATCTATCTATCTATCTATATCGTTTTGTTTATCTATCTATCTATATCGTTTTGTTTATCTATCTATCTATTTACTGTCGAAAATATCTATCTCAGTCTGTTCAAAACTATCTAAACAAGAAATATGACAAATTTCTATAAATAAACAAGAATTACGACAAATTACGATAATAAGAATTACGACAAAAAAGAAAAATTAGAATTACGACAAAAAACGGTTTAATGTTTTTTCTTTCGAATGGAAAAAATAAATAAACAAGAATTAAGACAAAAAAGAGCCCCCCCCCTTAAATAGGCGCCGATACGATAGTTGGGGTTGTTATTTGAGTTGGTTGTTTTCTTTCAAGTAACACCGCTGTAGCGGTACTAGTTGGGGTTGTTATTTGATAGTTCACCGGGCAGCAATTTCGGAGGCAGGGGACCGGGACGAACTTCCTCATAAATTACCACCTCTCGGTCTGGCTTTCTCCCGTTCTCGTCTATTATGTGTCCTAGGTATTTACCTTTTTTCAAAAAAACCAAAAAAAAAAACCCCAAAAAACTCGCACTTTGACTCTTGATCAGTATATCGTCAAGATAGGCAATTGTGAAATCAAGACCACCCAACATGGTATCCATTACCTGTTGAAATATCGCCGGTGCGACCTTGACTCCAAACGTTAGTCTTTCGAACTTATAGAGTCTCCGGTGCGTGTTTATACACAGAAGTCTGGAACTATTTTCTTCCATGGGGACTTGCAAATACGCATCGCTAAGCTCTATTTTTGAAAAAAAATTACCTCCGTTTAGCTTGCAAAATACCTCATTAGGACTTAGCAGTGGATAAATATATTCTTTCAGCGCCGCATTTAGGCCCGTGGAGAAGTCTGCGCAGACCCGAACTTCGTTTGATTTTTTCTTTATATAGACTGCTGGCGCAGCCCACTTGTTATACTGTATTTTCGAGATTACGCCGGTCTTTTCCAATCTGTCGAGTTCCTTGTCTATTTGGTTAAGTGAGGCAAAAGGCACGCTTTGTGAATGTCGAGGTCCTACAATAATGCTAAAAACCAGTTTGGCTTCCCGAATTAATTTTCAAAAAGGTTGTGCAGCACGTGCACTCAAAGGACGTACAGGCCACACCGTAATTCAAATATATTGTTTATTTTTCATACGGCGCATGCCGTGAAAACTGTGAATTAAACGAAAAGAATTCGTGTAAGACACAATATCACACAAAATACAATAAAATGTACAAAACAATAAAATAGACAAATATTACACAAAAAGGATAAAAACACAATTACCAGGTAAGGTGTACGTCTTGTAATTCTACCGAAAAATCTAACTATGAAAACATTCAAAGCTAGAACTATGAATTACCTATTAAACATACGAAGGGGGTTTGGGGAATTTAAACTTATTTGCCACAAAAGGCACAAACAGTAATTTAACTAGGGAAAAGAATAATTCCCATTTAGAGAAATTACAAATTAAAACAAAAAATAACACATGTAAATATTAAATGCAGTTTTAGAGAAGAGAATGGAGAATTTACCTACCTTTGTTGGCACGTAGTGATATGGAAAGCTTCTTGCCAGAAATCCCTAGACCTGACAATACCAAAATTACTACTCGCAGTCCAAGACCCTACAAACTTTTATCTTTTATTTAAACCATTTTCTTTCACTGCACAACAGCAGTGATTTACTTATACATAACACAAAGGCAAAATAAGTACTCCAAACAATCTCAAAAATGCATTCAAATATATTTTAGGGGTTTTTAAAACCCAAGAACTATTTCTTATAGGGAAACCATTTTTACCAGGGGGAATGACCAGGTCACAGGATACCTTATTTAGGGTAAGGGGGAAAGTGGAAAGGGGGAGCATAAACAGACTTGATGATCATGACAAGACGAAAAATATACAATTACTACTAATCTGCCTAACAGAGTGGCAGCCACACTCACCCCCAAAATCACCATTGTGATTTTACAACAAAGTAGAGTCCTTCTATATCAGTTTTTTGTTGAAAAGTCTCTGGGGGAGTGCAGTAAACTAAGATAGGATATAAAGTTCATATTTTTCATTTTTCTGTTTTTTAAACATATTGCAAACATAATACAGGTGTCTTAAAGGTCTCAAACTACCTTTTATATTGGGGTGACTATCTTAGTAGTCCAGTTCATTTTCAATTATTTGATGGGGAATGTTCCCCAAAGGTAGTATACTTAAACCCATAGTTCTCTCAGGGGGTCTACCCCGTGGAATCTTCCATACTTTTTCAGGGGGTCTACCCCGTTGTCTGCTTAATATATTTTCTGGGGGTACCCCGTAGTCCTTTTAATATTTTTTCTGGGGGTCTGCCCCGTTGTCTGCTTAATATATTTTTTCTGGGGTCTATCCCGTATTAGTTTTGCCCTTAAAAGCCTGGGAAAAGGTGGCTGGTCTCGATGCATGGCCAGCCCAATAAACCTTAGGTTACGTGGTGGCAGTCCTGCATGCCCTCTCAGGATACCATACAACCTCTTTTTTGTATCCTTTTCCTGATTTCCTCTCCTAATGCTAGAGGCCATATTATGAGGCTTGTTTATAAGCCTTACAGCAGGTCCAGACAAATATTTTGACTTTTCTGGCCAAACATTAGTTTTCCTGTTTGCTGATTTCTTTTTTATGTTTTCCTTTGAGTGGGAGATGAAAAGGTCTGGAGTCTTTATTCTTTTAATACCAGCTATCTCTGCAGAAATAGGTGGTGTTTCTTTCCGTATTACGAATTTCATGTCTCTAATTTCCTGCCTCGGAGTAACTTCTCTTTGGTCCCCTCTGACCATTTACTTATTTTGTTGTCTGGGGAAATCTCAGCTTCTTTGAAGGGAGATTCTTGGCCCCGTAGACTACTCTGATCAAAGCAAGCATCCTCAACTTTATCGTCTACAGAGTTGATGGTAGCACCACACAGAGCATCATCGACCTTCGAAGTTGTCTCAATTTGTTCTCCAGGCTTAGGGCTGTCCAGTATCTAGACTTGGGAATCTGATTCTGGCGTTCTTTCCAAAGCCCTTCCCTGCTCCATAACAGGTACCTCCTCTGCACTTTTCTGCATGACCAATATGGGTGGTGTTTCCAGCACCTCCATCTTTCGTTCCTTATCTACGATACACACCTCGGTGACATTTTCTCGTGTCTGGCTGTGTATATCTATTTTCGTCTCCAGCACCTCCAACTGTTCCCCCTCAACAGCATGCCCTTCGGCTGCACTTTCTTCACGGAGAAATATTTCCTCACATATCAAGTCAAAGGTGGTAGATTCATCAGGATGTACCCCCTCCTATGTCTTACCATAGACACTGGGGTCTCAAATATCTGCTGGCAGAAAGCACAGGCCCATTCGGTAGCATCAAACTGGAATTCGCTATCGCTGTCTTCCTGCTCACCATCCTCCGGAATCTGGCTCATCAGTTTCTCAGCGTTCTCACACTTAGAGGTTTTGTCAATGGGGTGAGCTGGCACTTGGTCCTCATAACAGTGGTCCTGCAGATCTTCTGTCTGGGGTGCTTTATCACACTGTCCAGAGCGCTCCTTTTCTCTGTGGTAGCGCGTGTGCACTGACCATCCCTCTGCTGTCACAAAATCCACTTCACACGAGGAACATCCAAAAGTAGGCTCAAGCCAGTAAAGTCGGTCCTCGGGTGAAACTAAGGGGAGGTCTTGTTTCTCTGATGAGCTAGATGTCTCCGAAACGACCATTTGTGTTTGGTGAAGCTTGTATGTCGGGCTTTGGGACATCCGTTTACTTTTAACTCTGCTTCGTTTTGAGAGTTCCACAGCAAGCTGCGTCAGAACCTTGGTCGGAGCCAAAGTTATTTCCAATTGTTGCTGAGCTTTAACTCGTTCCAATTGTTGTCTTAGTAACTCGGTATTTCTCTCGGCTTACTCGACTTCCTTTTGTTTCGCTTCTCTTTTCTTTCTCCACCTGCGTTCCGACCACACGTGGCAATTTATTTGTCGGAGATAACAGGAAAATGCCGACTCCGACTCCGTTGCATCTCCCATGGTTGTAGGAAGGTGGCTTAGTTCTTACAGAAACCGGGGGCCAAACACAAAGTCACAAAATACCAGGCATGCCATTTTTATTTATCCCTGTTTTTTTGTTTTTTTTAATGGTAGACGAGACGTGCTAGAAACTGCTACACTCAAAAAGGCGGCCGAGGGGAGGTAGATGGATACGTTCCTAAGGCAACGAATTCACCAAGACCCTTTCCTGTTGGTCATGATACACAGATCAAAAGTGTGCACTGACACTGATGGTAAAAGGGAAAATCCTCTGTCAGCTCACCTTCCCTTGTCTCCTTCTAGCAGTCACAAACAATTTCTGTAGAAATTTTCTTTCGCCGGACGTTGGGTGGGAGAAAAGGTAATACTCAGTTAGCTTAGCCTTCTCCTTCTCTTAGTAGCCGTAACCAATTTTGAAAATGGGACCACTTTCTTTCTCCCTCTATTTCCTTTAGTAAGGAGATGACTCTTTCTTTCTTTTTTTTCTTTCTTTTTTACCAAGTTTTCACTGTTATGTGAAAACGTTTTTTGTTTTTAGTTTTTGCTCCGTGCAAAAACGTCTTTAACTTTTCTTCGGGAAACACCTGTTTACTTTTTTTTCTTTTTTTTAAACAAGTTGTCTCCTAACCAAATTGTTGCTTTGTGAAGCGTCTCTTCTTTTTTCTTTAGAAAACACATTTTTTTCCAACCAAAATGTTCACTTTTTTTTTAAACGTCTTTTCTTTTAGAAAACCAAGTTTTATCCAACCAAAATCTTTTTAAAACCAAAGTCTCGACTTTCGTCGAAACGTCCTTTCTTTTAGAAAACAAAGTTTTCACTGTAATACCAAAAGTTCACCAAAGTTTTCAGTTTTGTGAAAACATTTCTTGTTTTTTTTTTTCTTTTGTTTTTTTCTCAGTGAAAAACTTTTCTTCGGGAAACACGTGTTTACCCTTTTTTTAAATTTTTTTTTTTTAAACAAGTTGTCCCCTAACCAATTTTTTTTGCTTTGTGAAACGTCTCTTCTTTCTCCAACCAAAAGTTTTAGAAACTAAAGTTTCGACTTTGCAAAGTTTTTGAAACACAAAGTCTTTACTTTCAAAAAGGTTCTCAAAGTTTCAACTTTGTTCTTGTTCTTTGGAAAAACAAAGTATAAGCTGTACCAAAGTTTTCACTGTGAATGTCGAGATCCCACAATAATGCTAAAAACCAGTTTGGCTTCCAGAATTAATTTTCAAAAAGGTTGTGCAGCACGTGCACTCAAAGGACGTACAGGCCACATTGTAATGCCGTGAAAACTGTGAATTAAACGAAAAGAATTCGTGTAAGACACAATATCACACAAAATACAATAAAATTACAAAACAATAAAATAGACAAATATTACACAAAAAGGATAAAAACACAATTACCAGGTAAGGTTTACGTCTTGTAATTCTACCGAAAAATCTAACTATGAAAACATTCAAAGCTAGAACTATGAATTACCTATTAAACATACAAAGGGTGTTTGGGGAATTTAAACTTATTTGCCACAAAAGGCACAAACAGTAATTTAACTAGGGAAAAGAATAATTCCCATTTAGAGAAATTACAAATTAAAACAAAAAATAACACATGTAAATATTAAATGCAGTTTTAGAGAAGAGAATGAAGAATTTGCCTACCTTTGTTGGCACGTAGGGACTTGGACATAAACGAGACCAAATATCTTAGTAGTTCTTATACTAAGGATTGCGGTTCCAAAATAGCCGCCAAAAATTTGCTCACATGGGAGCCTCAAGGTTTGTGACCTGCTCAAGTGGTCACCTCAACGGGAAAGAAAGCTTCTTGCCAGAAATCCCTAGACATAACGATACCAAAATTACTACTCGCAGTCCAAGACCCTACAAACTTTTATCTTTTATTTAAATCTTTTTTTTTCACTGCACAACAGCAGTGATTTACTTATACATAACACAAAGGCAAAATAAGTACTCCAAACAATCTCAAAAATGCATTCAAATATATTTTAAAGAACCATTTTTACCAGGGGTAATGACCAGGTCACAGGGTACCTTATTCAGGGTAAGGGGGAAAGTGGAAAGGGGAAGCATAAACAGACTTGATGACAAAAATATACAATTACTACTAATCTGCCTAACAGAGTGGCAGCCACACGCTTCTTTTCTTCTTAAATACAGGTTGACTGTCGTTTTTTAACACGAGTTTTACGGAAATTTTGTGACATCGACCCAGACCACCAGAAAAGACATCTGGGAATGTCTCCTTCAAATCTTTTAATAGCTTCTCTGATTCTGTCGTGGCATTTTGAACTTTTTTGCAAAAAGTATTTATTGGCGAATCCCAAAGCTCAAACTCCTGTATTGCGTCGCTACCAAAAAGATTATTTGTATTTTTTAATACAAATATCTTTATTTTTTTAGTCTTGTTATTTTGGGTGACGTTCACAATAATTTCCCCCTCAAATTGTATTTTTTTGCCAGTCACTGATCTCGCTATTTTGGTAGTTTTCAGCATCGTAGGTCTCCCAAGCTTTCTCCACGTTTGAAGTTTAATTATTGTCAAGTCACTACCAGAATCCAATTGTAGATTTATTTTTCTTCCCAGTATCTGTACTGGTACATATTTTCTGTAGTTGTCTTCGTCTTGCTTCTCCCATTTGGTCGTTTTAACATAACTGCTACCGGCTTTCTTTCTACAGTGGGAAGGCTTGTGACCCGTTTGGTTACAATTGAAACACATTCCGCTTTCGGTAGTTGCAGTCAGTAGACCAGTGTAATGCTCCGCATCTCACACACTTGGGGACAACTTGTTTTGTTTCTTAGGAGAGCTCTGAGTTCTTTCTGGTTTGCTACATCTGGGGTGTGAACTGAATTTCTTCTTCGTGTAGTGTACTTTTCGGACATGCGAGATCCCCGACTCTTCTATATCTTTTGAGTCTTTTTTATGGTAACGTACCTCTGGCAGTCCTCTGCCAAAAGTCGTTGGGTCAAATTAGGCTCACTTTCGAGTTTGTTTAAAACTCTCCTTCTAACCTCTGCATCCTTTGGTGAAATTAATCCCTGACAAAAAACAAGGCATTTGAAGTTGTCTGCTGAAAGTTCCGCCTACTTGAAGTCATCGCAACTTTTGTTGACTTTCGCCGCAAAAACTGTGAATTTCTCATTTTCCTCCCTGACTAAATTTAGACATTTCCATCGTTTATGAAAGAGAGATGTTTTTGGGGAAAACAGTTCAGTTAGAAGCTTAACAGCCTCATGGAACATTAGTTCGTTAGTTTTTCTGGGTAGAATATAGTTCACGAACATAGTATGTTCGGCAGTATCCAACTTTCTTGTTAAAAGTCTGACTTTTTTAGAGTCTGACCAGTTTTTGCAGTCATTTAATATATATCCCCGTAACGCCTAAAATAGGCTTCGAAGCTTATGTCCTCATTTGGCCGGTATTTAAATGTATCAACTGCCGACCAGACTGCGCCTTGGGTGACATTGCAGATTTTTATTTATGATTTGGGCGAATAAATCCATTTTTTGTCAGACTGAATTTGTACTTCCGCCAATTGCTGTTGAAATTATTGTCGTTGTTGTTGAAATCTCTCCTCTAATTTTAGTTGGTGTTGTTGAAATTGTTGCTGTTGTTGTTGCTGTTGTTGTTTCAACATCTCTAAAACTTCAGCCTGGATATCCATGTTTGTAACCGACAAAAATATTCAACCGAATCAAACGCTTTTCCTCTTTTCGCAATAAAAAGAAACTCAGAAATTAAGAGTTCTAACTGACTAAAAAAAACTTGTTCTTTTACAATAAATGAAAATCAAAAATTAAGATTTCACTTTCTTGCAAAAAAAAAAAAAAAAAAAAATCCACGCTTGTCAAACAAAAAAGTTTGTCTTTCTGACGAAAATAATTTTTTTTTCTTTAAAAATGGATACGAGATTCGTAATCCTAATGCGGTGGTTTCAAATGGCAGTGTCTCTTTGTACACTTTTTTCCTGTTCTGGCTCAAATTCCGAAGTCAGATAAGGTCTTTTTGAGACTCTGTATCTGTGACCTGATTCAGGTTTGGAAGATAGAAAAAGAAAGAAAGAAAAAATCGGAAGTTAAAATCTTCCGATCGTTTGGGTCAGAATTACAAGGCCGCGATCGAGATGTGACCTGATCTAGGTTTTGAAATTAGAAGAAAGAAAGAATTAAAAAACGGAAATATAACTCGCTGGCCGACTTCGGCCGTAGATTCAAAACAGATGGGCGATCCTGAAATGACCTCGACCGGGGAGTCGAGGCGGATGGTGGCAGACCATATCAGTAGTAAAATCTCAAGTAGGTCGGAACTCCCAGAAGTGAGAGAAGCCGGTCCTAGACGAGTCCTTTGATGTGATCAGACTTGAGTCTCATGGGAAAAGATAAATCTTGTTTTATAGATTACCGGAACATGAAGAAACCAGGATTAAAGAGAATCTATTGTTTTTATGTTTCCCTACTACTTGAGAATTGAGATAACTTGTTAAAAATCGAAATTAAAGAAAGTCGAATGTATTTAAAAAACATTCAAGTGGCCGGAAGAGATGGCACCCAGATTGGTGAGCGGAAGTAAATTTGATTGGCTGGTTGGAAACAAGAGGGGGCGGTTACCCTGCTTGAGTGGGTGGAGCAGAAAAATTCCCGATGTCTTCGTGCCGGCCGGAAATAAAATTGTTCCGATCGGAGTATTATTTAACTCAGACGTTTTTGGCTTGAGGAGCAGAAGAGGCCGAATGGGCAGATGAGGCCAAACGGGTAGATGAAGTTGTGATCGCTTGAGAATCGGGCTAGCTGACAAGATTAACGCAATACTGAGAGCCGAAAGTAACTGACTTCAGCTAAGACCATTTTGAAAACTTAGTCAACTTACGAACTGTTTTGCACAATACTTTGCAGAAGACCAGAAGTATTTAATTACGGGCACATCACTCCCACAAACCTTGAGAAGTAATTATTTGTATTCCTGTATTTTCGAATATAAATGTTGTTGATTTTTGAAGAAGAAAAAGAGTCGTTATTTTTTTTCATGTGACCAATCGGCCGCCATTAATCTCGGAAATCAGTTTCTATAGCAGATTTCTAGTCGTTTGAGATCTTAGCACAACGTGGGGCATTCGGCTAGACTTCCAGCAAATATAGATACCCTGCAATCCGTGGTTGATGCAGAAAATCCGATCTTGACGGCCAATTTCGGAGATTCTGTGAGCCCTTTAGCTCGGGAGCGACCGACGGGTTATATATCGTTTTTGCTGGAGTTTTTCAGTTTTGTACCGTGACTGTAGTATTGCGTAGGTCCTTATAAATCTTTAGACGCTACTGCTTAGGGTTTCGTGAAAATCCTTTTTCCTCGTCGCCACTGTTATGACCTGTTTAAGGGTCAATAAAAAATAACTCAACACGGGTATAAAATGTAGGGAACAGATTGTATTCAGCAATATATATCAACGTACAATGGAAGGGTTTCCTTGTTTCAGCTTACACGAAGAACTGTATCTGGTACTACTCGTTTGAGTAGCTTTACTCTGTTAAATATATACCCTTTGGGTAAGTCCATGTTCGTGTCATAGGTGAGTCTCCTACAACAAAAATTAAAATTAATCTTTTCATTTGAACAAGTTGAGTTGATTGCTCAGACAATCACACGTACTGACTGATATAAAGACCATTATATGTGATATATTCGATTGTAAATCGAGCATTTTTTAAATCATATCGAACACTTCCTGAAAAACCCTGGACAACAGAAGATAAGAAACATTCATTTTTTATCATGTTCACCTATTAAAGAATATCTTAAATTGGTGGCTCCCAGAAAAGACAAATTCATCTTTGATGATAATGGTGCCACACGAATAGCAAATAGGCACATCTTAATGAAATTCCGATTGTTTCAATGCCCATAGAAAGATAATGGGCTTTTTTTTGTTGCTTCAGAGTGCTTTTCTGAAAAAAACATATAACACACTTCTCACTCAGTCTGGAATAAGTGAGGATAAGAATGGCATTGACATCTTCATGAATAAGGTTTTCAAATAGTGGAAAATTCTCAATATTCAGGCTTGCATGTAATTTATCACGATGTTCCAACATGTTTTCCTAAACGTTTTTATTTTTTATTTTTGTGAACAATCAATGTGCCATTCCTGTCGGTTTTCAATCAGTTTTTCCCATATCAAAATTTCAACGATCAAAGTTATCTTTAGGTTTATCCTTCTACCGAAGTTAAGCACGAATCGGCAAGACGGAGACTGTTGATCATTGGATAGTTATTTTGGAAGCCTTGTATCCTCCATTTGTCTCAGATTATCAACCTACCTCAGCTGAATTTTAATTAGGAATATTTCCATGTCAGATTTCGAAGGATATCGCTGTTCCAGATTTTGTAATGCTATTTTATTCCTGATATCTATATGAAGGTAAACAGTTCACATGGAATATATCAAGTTTCTTTATATGCTTGCAATAGAGTGTCCAGGACTCAGCGCCATAGAAGAGAAAGGTGAGAACCACAGATTTATACATGTCTATCTTGACTTTGTATTTGATAAAGGCTGCCAAAGGCTGAGTTGGCTTTGCCTATACGAATTTGTATTTCTTGATCCACTTCTGCATTATCTGCAACAGTGGATCCTATGTAGGTGAAAGAATTCACTGTTCTCAGGAATAAGATGGATAATATAGAGATGAATGATTTATGTATTTGTTGTATTTAGATTTTGGTTGATATAATGGCTCAGTTTTCTCTATATTGATTGGGAGGCCAAGATATATCGAGGCTTAAAGGATTTCCTGTGCACCTCTGAGACTATATGCAACAAGAGTACAACCGTCTAAAAAAGGATCACGAGCAAGTTGAAGTTTTGTCAATGTCTTAGCATCAAAACGTTGCTGTTTGTTCTCACATTTACTTGTACGAAACTCGACTTCAACACAAAGACATGCGTTCTCAAGTATGAAAAAGAAATAGTGCAAAAAGGCGGGAATACAACGTTGATTTGTTCCATTTTGGAGGTAAAAGGGTTCTGATTTTGAACATGAATAAATCCATGCTCGTATCACTTGATAAAATGATGTGACGACATACAACATTTTTCCGGAACACCATACATATACAAGATTGTCCAAAGAACATCACATGACACGATATTTACATAAGTGACATATAGCTCTATTATTTCCCCCTTCTCTTCAATCTGTTAAAACAGAATATCATATCAATAGTTCTACGTCTCGACCAACCAGGAACTGCACTGTATTTCCGGGAGCATAGTCAGTGAAGAAACTGTTGGGTCTGTTAGTAGTTTTCCAGCCACAGAATGCAAGGATATACTTGTAGGTATCACTTATAACCCCTGTGTGCGTAGGAATTGATAAATGATACATCTTTAAATTTCTGGGAGACCGCGCCCTTTTCCCCAATAAGATTGTAAATGTTAATGAGTCTATCCACATGAAGGCAGCCACTAGACCTGTATATCTCTGATCAGTGGGTAACTTTCCATTTGATATTAAAAGTCTAAATTTGCAGAAATTGACAATAACAAAAGTCCATACATCACAAACAACTTATTGAGAACCGACAATTTTCTTAGTTTGAAACGCAGGTCAAATAACAAGTATTTTCAGTCTCCATGAGTGATTTGAAAGCTCAAGAGAGTAGAATGCCAATCACTACCAATCAAGTGGCACAAAGATATAATTCTATAACTAATTCCAATGGGTAGGAGATCCAGGCGTTTCATGAGATCCAACTGATAGCAAAACACACGCTAGACTAACTTTTTTATTTGGATTTGTCAGTCAAATAGAAAGGGATTCTATCAACTTTCTTCTAACTGCCCAATGTCTGTCAGTCTAATTTCTGACAAAGCTGGTGTTATTCTTCCACAAGACACAAACAATTATCGCATTTCCTCATTCAGGATTCTTCCTCTTATCCTTCAAAGTCCTCATATTCTATGAGGCGATATGTTTCACAAATTTTGTTACAAATTCGAGTGCGTAATTAATATAATATATTATATATATATATATATATATATATATATATATATATATATATAGATAGATAGATAGATAGATAGATTTAAACCTACTGAGTAAGATGTACCTACTAAGAGTTTCGCTTAGTAGCTCATCAGGGCATGGATCTGACTCCTCATTCATGTCCTGGTGAGCTACTAATCAAAACTGTTAGTAGGTACATCTGACTCATTAGGTTTAAATTTTTTATTTGCTCCACTTAGGTATTCAGCACTTTTTTTACTTTTTAGCTTTAGATAATCCTAGCTGTATATATATATATATATATATATATATATATATATATATATATATATATATATATAATTCTTTGTTTCTTTTGGCCAAGTGGTATAGTATCAACCGATTATTTTCGGTTGGTACAACTATCTTGGTCTTTTCTTTTTTTCATTTTTTCTTCCCAGGTGAAGTTTGGTAGTATATTTTTACAATAAAACTATTTGACTCTTTCTTCTTACCGCAAGGGTTTACCAATAAGTTTGATATATATATATATATATATATATATATATATATATATATGCATGCAAACACACACACACACACACACACACACACACACACACACATATATATATATATATATATATATTTGGGAGAATATCTGCTTTAATTGAATTCGTACCTAATTTTGAAAGTTAATTAATTAATAATTAATTAATTAGGCGGGCATACCTATTCAAATGTAAGGCTAAACAAATCGAGAAAAATCAATCTCTGTATGTACATTTCAGCCTTGTGCGTAATTCGAACCTTAACTGTCAAGCTGTCGGCTAAAAAAGCCATATCAAAACACATCGTTTGTGTATTTACTTCTCATACTGTCGTGTAGAAAGTCTGACTGTCAGATTGGCAGTCGGGGTTTCGAGTCACACACGGAGCAGTCTCCCATATCTATAACCTTGCTGATGAGACCTAATAGGTCGAAATGTACATTCAGGGATTGACATTTTTTCGATTTGTTTAGCCTTACATTTGAACATATATGCCCGCCTAAAATTCATTAATTATTAACTAATTAATTTTCGAAATTAGGTATGACTTCAATTATGCACATATCCTCCAAAAAATATAATAAGTATATCCACACACACGCATATATATATATATATATATATATATATATATATATATATATATATATGTTAAAAGAAAGGAAATGAATCCGACAATATGAGTATAAAAAGGTGGAATGAAAACATCACACACTGCTGTTAAAGAGAAAACAATTTATAATATAATCATAGCTGATACTGATCAATATTTCGATTTTACAAAAATCATCATCAGAGCTCATTCACTCCGTAAAATGTAACAGGAAATATGTAGGGGAGACTTCCAGATCCTTAACTAAACGTCTATCGGAACACAAATATCGTATTAAACGTGGTTTTCAAAACAATGCATTAGCTAAACACATCTTTGATCTCAATCATACTTTTGATTTCAAAGGTGCCAATATATTAACCCACATACATGATAAAACACTGCGTAGAATTATGGAATCTTGTGTTATTCTTACCCATAAAACCATACCCCAAAGACAAGGTTTCTTTAATATATCCCCTTATTTAGCGACACTTGTTATCAGAAACCATAAAATCCCCTTCACATAACTTTTTCCGTTATTTACTTCCCATTAAAATAAAATTTAGGTTTATTGTTTTGATTTATAAATAAGATCTTTTCCGATTTATTTGTTTTGAATTCGGTTTTGAAAATAATAACCTTACATTAGATCCAAATGCTTAACATTATCTAAAATAATAACAAATTCCGCCCATAACTTTTCCGCCAAAATACAATAAATAATTAATCATTTATGAAATACAGAACATAAAAAAAAAAAAAAATTAATCGTAAAAAATTCCTTTTCTAAAAATCTTTTGAATTCCAACCGTCACATTTTTTAATACCCATCCCCTTCCGATTAAATTAATTCGTCTTGTTGCCAGCATCTCAAAATCCGCTACATTTGGATAGTTTACCGACAAAAGGATATACATATCGACATGACCGACATATATATGGCGCGAATGCCCACATTGGTGAATAATGTAACAACTTTCGTTCTTTTTTGCAGAATTAGGGTTTTTTTGTTTGTGAACTGATTTGACATTCCTCTCCGACCCAAACAACCACGGAGTGAATGAGCTCTGATGATGATTTTTGTAAAATCGAAATATTGATCAGTATCAGCTATGATTATATTATAAATTGTTTTCTCTTTAACAGCATTGTGTGATGTTTTCATTCCACCTTTTCATACTCATATATATATATATATATACGAAGTATATCCACACACACACACACACACACACACACACATATATATATATATATATATATATATATATATATGTGTGTGTGTGTGTGTGCGTGTGAAAGAAAAAGGCTTAAAAATCATAGGTATCTGTGTATACCTATGAGTTTTATCAGACCCCTAACTTTAAGGAAAATGGTAAACAGAAAATTCATGGGACTTAATATATCATTTTTCTGTGAAATCCTGAAAAGGGTTTGGTTTCAGTTCTTCTCACTGTCTTTGGGAGTGGTGTTTATGACTTGGGAATTAATTAACCAGGCAATGCTGATGTTGTCACCGGACGGTTTTGTTCCCTCAGTAAATTCTTACTCAAAATGATCGGCCACCTTGCTCCTTTAGCTGTTGGATTTTTGTTAACCGTCATTTGCAATGAACTGTTTCCCTTATTCTCTCAGGTGTTTCCCTTCCAAAACCCTTATAAATTTCAAACTTTTTAACATAGCATTCCTCAAATCTCACACCATTATAATACAATGGAAGATATGTTTTAAATAAACTGAGATAGAATCAAATTAAATTGAACATACATGTGCTTATAACATAAATTAGAATTAACAGTCGGTTTAACTAACAATTAAGGTAAATTAAGCATTGGGTTATAATATCAATAGGGGTATTAAGTAAATGAATAGATATATGTATACGTCCATATATCCCTGCACATATGTAAAAAAAAAAAAAAAACACACACACACACAACCATACACACATACTCACAAACATTCATTCATGCATACACACACATATATATATATATATATAAACAATAAAGTTAATATATAAAGATATATATATATATATATATATACACACACCACACACACACACACATATATATATATATATATATATATATATATATATATATATACAGAGGCATACACATGTACACCTACCCAATATATACATATATACACATACCCAGATAAATACACAAACATCCCCATAAAAACATCATTTAATAGTATTAATTTCAGTTCACTAAGTTTTCTAATCATATAAAAAAGTACAGTGCATATCTAGCCCAATTCAAAATGCGACATTCATAATAATGATTTTGGTAACAAAATTATTCTTACTCTAGGACAATGTAATTGTATGAATCAGATTATATAGAAATCAGTTTATATACTAACCAACATTACTCCTAAGAATTAATAAACAGAATTAACATGACATAAATTCAACTTTACTTACATTTTGATTTAATTTGAGTTTTTTAATAGCCAGCTTCTAAAAACTAAAATTATGTCTTTATAGTGAAATGTATTTGAAATAACATGAAAAGAAGAAAAAAATCACGTGACTACAGGAAAGATGAAGCGCCCTGACAACCGAAGAAGATGATGATGAAAAAGAATTGAATTTGAATTTGGAGATGGGGAGTGTTACGTTCGCCTATCGTTTTCAACGTTTACAACACTGTTCCATCAGAAACCAAAGAAAATGAGAGGTGCACATGCAAAAATTGGCAAAGAACAATAAGACATGATATATATTTTTATAACATAATTTTTATTCAGAATTTATAAGCTGGGAGGAGAATGCAACGGACGTCGACAATCTATGTTTAATAAAGTCATTAGGCGGAATCTCTTTCATATCAAATAACAATTTTTCATGACGGAAGAAATTTTTACTTAGCTTTTATAGGTTGGTTTATCTTCTGTTGGTTATTCTTGGGATATGTCCTTCTTTTGGTTAGCTTGAGGATGGAATAAGCGGTGCTTTCCTTCTCTTCCGATTTGTCGCATAGTTTCGTTAAGATTATTATCTTTGGAAGATATCCTAAATTTATCTGGCCCGCATGAAGGTGATATTGGGGTTCCAACTGTCTGTAGTAGTCAAATTTTCTTCATGAGGACGATTTTCGCCCGTCCTCAACGAGGTGAGGAATCCCACTGTGTTCGCCGACAGGGTCCCGAGTGAAAACTAAACTAATGATAGAGATCTCTTCCCTACCCTCAAAAAGGAGGTGGGGTGTATTTCCGTCCATCCCTTTGCCTTCCTCCTCTACAGAGACCGGCCGACGTGACACTGCTGGTCAAAGAAATTCTGTTCCGAATTGGGGTCATTTTATGGGACACGTACTTTAGCTCTGACGTCACAGAGTTTCCAGAATGTTCTGGGGTGTTCCCTTTTAACTTTCGCAGTTACTCGTAATATGTAACAGGAGGATACGAATTGTAGTTGGTGTCCTTGGAACGGTCCCCAAAGATTTAGAAAAAAACTGAAGGAATTGTAAAATTAAAGGAAGAATCTAGACCATCCAGATAATAAAATTGTTAAGATCGGCTAGAATGCCCAGAAGAGTCCTGAAGATCTGAGGAGACATATTGTCACTCATACTGCAGAGAAAAATAATGAGGGATATAATAATAATAGTAATAAACTGAATAAGAGAGGAACTCAGAAATAGAACAAAGAAATTGAAGGACTAAGGTATTACACCCGAAAGATGACATAGACAAACCGTATGTAACAAAAAAAAAAAAGTAAAAAGGAAGATGAAACAGCAGCATTTAGGATTGTGTAGATGCAACAATTCAGGGTCTCGAATAAAAAAAAGCAAAGCGGGGCTGATTACAGCAGCCATTTATTGCAAGAACAAGAGAAATAACTTAAGGACAAACAGGAAAATTACAATAAAAGAATGTAGAAAACAAAAGTAGGAAGAAAAAGAACTGTATAGAAACTTCAAGGGACAAACTAAGGAACTTGTTGATGGCAAAGAAGGGTAAACCTAAAGATCTATTAATAGCAGCAAAAAATAATTATATATTGACTAATTATGACAAAGAAAAAAATTGAAAATACACGGGAGAATAGCAAGTTTAGGTTATATGATGATAAAGATAAAACAGTTACTCCCATTGTAAGGGAATGCAGCAAACTAGTACAACAAGAATACAATAGTAGGCATGACTGGGTGAGAAGGTGATCTACTGGGAACTATGCACGGGACTGAGATTTGACCATCCTGAAAGATGAAATTTGCCCAAACTAGAATCTATCATAGAAACACATAAAAGTCTCTAGGATAACCAATTCCACCCAGAGGATCAGACCTTACTTAACAAGAAGAAAGTAATATCATTCCGGCAGACCACGGCTAAAATAAATGAAAGCAAAAAGACAAAGAGCTAAAATGTTGTAGAACATAGAGATGACGGCGATAGCAATCGTTTTTGAAACCCTTAGAACAAGCTCCAAAAAATATGAAGAAAGTGTAGAGGAACTGGAGATGAGAAAGAAAATCGACATCATCCAAAACAAAGCACTTTTAAAAGTTAAAATACTTATGATAGTCCAAGAGATCTGAAGATATCAGCCATCATGCAGACTCCAGTAAAAAAAAAAACAACAACAAAAAACAAACAAACAAAACAACAAAAGACAAAAAAACAAAACAAAACAAAAAAACACCAGTTAGAGCTGGTATGAAAAACTCGCAATAATGATAATTTTAACAACAACATGTATTCAATCAGGTATTCCTATCTAATATTTATGATTTACAAGCCTTCATATGGCTTTCTGTAATTATTCCTCTCTAATACAAATTAGTACACAATTATAATATAAGATGATTATATTATCTAATACTAGTAATTTACAAGCATTTTAAACAGGTAGACACTTCATATTTATTTGCAGATATTTTAAGTGTCAGTTCAACTATTTGGAACCTTACCCGAAACAAATCTATTTTACCGACAGATGGACTACCACTCCGGGTCAGAGTAATAAAAGTGACTCTACACCAGAACTTGAGTCTCACTACCTAATGCAGTTTAGTGTTATACTTATTTTGACAAAAGTGTTGAAAACTTTGTGTCATACTCATTATAGTATTATCCATAAATACGGACTCCACAAACAATTTTATAATTTTCCACTAAACAAAAGATAGCAGGATTTTGTTATTTTTAGTGGAATATAATCAACGGTTTAGCTCAGTCGGTAGATCATCAGGCTAGAAACCACAAAGCTCCAGCTGCGATATCAGCCCTCGATAGACTAGCACATCTTGGATTTGTGCGATAAAATAGGTAGCTGATGGTTGGTGTAACGTTACACATCAGAAGCAAAAACAATCTCCCTGATCTAGCGCTTGTGAAAAGGCGATAGACTCTTTCGCTGTACAGCTGATACGGACAATAGGTCACTCTGCTGATTTATTTTTTACTTTACTATCAAAACGGATTTCCTTAGATACATCTACATTATTTATAATCTAATCGAAATATGAATATGTATTAGTTAAAAAAATTAGTACACCCCTACACAAGATAGTATATCTTCAAACCAAACTTGAATTTTTCTAGGTTACAGATTTTTAGTGTCGTGGTGTTTGGTAATAAACATTATCTAATAATATTAGTTTTGGTTGTTGTTTGATGTTGCTTTGTTTTGTTTTTTTTTGTTTTTCATGAGAAATAATAAAGTCCTATCCTGTCTGGATTTAGAAGAAAATTAAATTTATAAAAATTGAGAGGCGGTTGATTATTTATGGACGATCGTGTCAATATTCTAATGGAAAGTCTTAAGAACAATTTTACGCAAAATATCCTTTTTTCTGATGCTGTAATAACGGTTTGATATCTCATGTCATTTTATATTCCTTATATTACTAACAGATCATTTATTGTAAATGGTAAAAGAAAAAAAGAAAAATAGTTTTGCATGCATCTTGTCACGATTTCCAACTGAAAACAAAAATGAATAACATTAATATAAAAAACTACAAATAATTCCAGCTTCTGGCACTTCGAGAGTTTTTCTTTATTTTATTCTGTTTTACTTTATTTTTTATTCGAAACAAAATACTTGTTAAAACCTAAAACTACGAAATCATCACTTGTAAAATTGAATAAGGATAATCCCACGACGTACTGTATATACTCATGTCCAGATTAGAAGTCTAAACTAATTTGTTTCAAGGCCATCCTCGATGACAATTAAACTCGATGACGAGTTATATCCTATTTAAATATATATTATAATTAATGACAAATAAGAGGATGAGGAGAATTCTGTACTGGAAAAATACCCTAAGATATGAAATTTCCGCTAGTTTAGGATAATATCAGGGTTGACATGTTAACACTTTTGGTTCGACGTGAATTTGTGTACAATTAAAAAGAATCACCATCAGCTTGATTTTGAACATGAAAAATGTTCACTCACTTTTAGGAATTAAAATAATGGAGACATAAAATACATAAAATACAAACTAAATCGATAATAAAAACGTACAGAGATTTTAGCAGACCAAACTCATTGTTAACTAAATTAATGAGGAATGTGAATTTACTTTAGCCAAAACATTTGAGTTGACCTATATAACACAACATTTTTTGACAAAAAATTGACAATTAATCCACACAAAATAGATTTTATTAAAACGAATTCAAAAACATCTAAAACTAACTAAAATACCCAGGGACCAGATGCAACACCAGTCCATTGTGATATTAGTGCTTCTATTTAAAAGGAATGGAACGATTCTAATTAGCATAACAGCTCTTCAAGATGATACTGATGATTTTATTTAGGCAGAAGTGGAGAATAACTAAGATTTCACAGTTATCTCCGCCATATCGAGAATTAGAAGAATTAAAAATTACACCGTATATCCCTCATGTTCTTAATGCATGGCCCACCATGCTCCAGTTTTTCCGATACTCTAAAAAGTATTTGTCTATCTTTTTGTTTTCTTTCATTTTCTCTTTGTGATCCGCAAGAACGTCAAAATCCACTCGATCATAAGTTCTTTCTTTCTTGTTAATTAACACTAGGTTTGATCTTCTGGTTGGGATTAAGAGATCCATTTGTATCTCAAAATTCTGAGAAGTTTATGAGACTCATTCTCTATGACACTTGCTATTCTGTTGTGTCTTGTCTAGTTTCACTTTGATATAATTAGCATTATTTTGTGCTGTTGTTACGGAACATTCAGTTTCTCTCTTTATATTTCCTTTTCTTCGCCAAATCCAGGCCTTTTCATGTGCAATCCTTTCAGTTTGTCGATTATAATATCCACATTGTTGCTCTCTTCCCATTTCTAGGTTTTGTTGTTATTCTGCTTGTCCATATGTTGCCATTTCAGTTGTTTTACTGCCTACTGTTCTCGAAGAAAGAAATGTCATGATGATTCTTTACTGATGTCATTCAGTTTATTTGATAAACACCGTGAAACTGTACAAGGAAAAACAAATAACATTTATTGACGGATAACAGCGAATACCTTTAAAGAAATAGAAAATCCTCAAAGAAATGTAAAAATCCTCAAAAAAAAAAAAAGAAAAAAAAAAAGAGAAAGCTCTTACCATTGTTGCCGTATCCGACCAGTGACTTAAAAAATTTAACTCTGACTTACCCTTACCCTTTTCCAGTTAGGGTTCATAGACCGCAGAAACCAGTAATCGGCACCAAATGGTATTAAACCCATTAAACTACTCTAAATTGAATAATGTGGTTGTAGTTAATTTTTATAAACAAAAATAATTCTATAAAAATTAGACATAATTAACTGGTCGGCTAAATGACAGTTACAGTAATTACTGCTGTAATTAGTAGTTACTTGCTCTTTTTAATGTATTATTCGAGTCGTCGAATTGTTGCGTCTATGCTAACCTCAATGCAGACAATACATCTTCCTCCTTTCTTTCTATGTTATATTTTGGTGTGTGTGTGTGTGTGTGTGTGTGTGTGTGTGTGTGTGTGTGGTCATCAGTTTTCTTGTCCTTATGTCTATCTGTCCGACTTCTTCTTTTGTTCATTTTAAAAATAGTCTATAGTATCTTACAAGGAGAAATGGCCAGATGTTTATTCCCTTGAGATTTCTGCTGGCCTCTAGAAGTCTGCTTGTTATTCTGAAATATTGTTTTCTTATTTTTTCTTTCATCTCAGTTTTTGTGATGGTGTCCGCTTCCAATATTCCCAAGTACGGGTAATTCTCTTTTTCTGCAAGTGTTTTCCTGATTTGGTACTTTTCATCACGAGCATTGCATTTTGGGTACATTCATGGTAATGTTGATGGCTTAAATCATAATTTCAGATACACAGATAACAATTTAAACAACAATTCAAATGAAAGACAGCAGACACAAAGATGGACTTTAGAATACAGCATAATTGTACTCCACTATTATTATAAAATCAATCCAACACAAAGGGAGTATAAGAAAAAGATAATGGAAATTTAGAAAGAGACTGATAATTTCACTACAACAAACCAAATATTTTTAGAGAAAGCAATGATTATTTTAAAGAAAGGTACTTTTCTGGTCCCAATATGATGGAAATATGTGGATAGGAATAAGCTCTCAAAATAAGTCCCCTAAATAAGAAGTAACACAAAATGTTGAAATAAAAAATATCACAGAACCCATCACATCTAAATTAAAACAGGATTAATAAAAAAAATAATGACTAAAAAGAATGTTACCTTACCATCGCTAAGGAAAGTAAACTGAAAAAAGTCAAAATATAAACCGAAAATAGTCAAAATATGAACCGAAAAATGTCAAAATATGAAGCGAAAAGAGTCAAAATATAAACCGAAAAAGTCAAAATATAAACCAAAATAAATACAAATATGAACAGAAAAAAGTCAAAATATAAACAGAAAATGCCAAAATATAAAAATAAAAAACCAAGATATGAACCGAACGAAGTTAAAATATATCCCGAAAAATTCCAAATATAAACAGAAAAAAAGTCAAAATATGATTAGTTCATATTTTAACTTTTTTTCAGTTTATCTTTGGAATTTTTCGTCAAAGTATAAATAAATAAAAAAATATAAAATAAAAATAAAAACCATCAAAAAAAAAAAAGAAAAAACGTAAAAATATAAAGCGAAAATGTCAAAATATAAAAATAAAAAACCAAGATATGAACCGAAGAAGTTAAAATATATCCCGAAAAATTCCAAATATAAACTGAAAAAAGCCCAAATATAAACCGAAAAAAGTCAAAATATTGTTATAGGTGATATAACCTATGGACATATAATTGAATGCGCCGACGATTACTATAAGTACCAGGAACCATTGTGGCTTGACGAAGCAAATGCGAGTCAGCTCGTGACTATTGGTTGGACGAAAACTCCACTTTTTTGCTGTAAATGTCTACTCATTTTGTTCAATACATTTGTATACATTGTTACCTGTCGTTTGTCTTATTTTTGACCCTCAAAACCCCACAACAAATATAAACGGCAAAAAGTGAAAATATAAACCGAAAAAAGTCAAAAGATGAACCGAAAAAATTCAAAATATAAACCGAAAAAGTCAAAATATAAACCGAAAAAGTCAAAATATAAACCGAAAAAGTCAAAATATGGACGAAAAAAGTAAAAATATAAACTGAAAAAAGGCAAAATATAAATTGAAAAAAGTCAAAAGATGAACCGAAAAAATTCAAAATATAAACCGAAAAAGTCAAAATATAAACCGAAAAAGTCAAAATATAACCGAAAAAGTCAAAATATGGACGAAAAAAGTAAAAATATAAACTGAAAAAAGGCAAAATATAAATTGACAAAAGTAAAAGATGAAACGAAAAAATTCAAAATATAAACCGAAAAAGTCAAAATATAAACCGAAAAAGTCAAAATATAAACCGAAAAAAGCAAAATGGACGAAAAAAGTAAAATATAAACTGAAAAAAGGCAAAATATAAATTGAAAAAAGTCAAAAGATGAACCGAAAAATTCAAAATATAAACCGAAAAAATCAAAATATAAACCGAAAAAGTCAAAATATAAACCGAAAAAGTCAAAATATGGACGAAAAAAGTAAAAATATAAACTGAAAAAAGGCAAAAATAAACTGAAAAAAGCCAAAAGATGAACCGAAAAAGTCAAAATATAAACCGAAAAAGTCAAAATATAAACCGAAAAATCAAAATATGGACGAAAAAAGTAAAAATATAAACTGAAAAAAGGCAAAATATAAATTGAAAAAAGTCAAAAGATGAACCGAAAAAATTCAAAATAAAATATAAACCGAAAAAGTCAAAATATAAACCGAAAAAGTCAAAATATGGACGAAAAAAGTAAAAATATAAACTGAAAAAAGGCAAAATATAAACTGAAAAAGCCAAAAGATGAACCGAAAAAAGTCAAAATATAAAACCGAAAAAGTCAAAATATAAACCGAAAAAGTCAAAATATGGACGAAAAAAGTAAAAATATAAACTGAAAAAAGGCAAAATATAAATTGAAAAAAGTCAAAAGATGAAACGAAAAAATTCAAAATAAAAAAAATAAAACCGAAAAAAGTCAAAATATAAACCGAAAAAGTCAAAATATGGACGAAAAAAGTAAAAATATAAACTGAAAAAAGGCAAAATATAAACTGAAAAAGCCAAAAGATGAACCGAAAAAAGTCAAAATAAACCGAAAAAGTCAAAATATAAACCGAAAAAAGTCAAAATATGGACGAAAAAAGTAAAATATAAACAGAAAAAGGCAAAATATAAATTGAAAAAAGTCAAAAGATGAACCGAAAAAATTCAAAATATAAACAGAAAAAGTCAAAATATAAACCGAAAAAGTCAAAATATGGACGAAAAAAGTAAAAATATAAACTGAAAAAAAGGCAAAATATAAATTGAAAAAAGTCAAAAGATGAACCGAAAAAGTCAAAATATAAACCGAAAAAGTCAAATATAAACCGAAAAAGTCAAAATATGGACGAAAAAAGTAAAAATATAAACTGAAAAAAGGCAAAATATAAATTGAAAAAGTCAAAAGATGAACCGAAAAAGTCAAAATATGAACCGAAAAAGTCAAAATATAAACCGAAAAAGTCAAAATATGGACGAAAAAAGTAAAAATATAAACTGAAAAAAGGCAAAATATAAATTGAAAAAAGTCAAAAGATGAACCGAAAAAATTCAAAATATAAACCGAAAAAGTCAAAATATAAACCGAAAAAGTCAAAATATGGACGAAAAAAGTAAAAATATAAACTGAAAAAAGGCAAAATATAAATTGAAAAAAGTCAAAAGATGAACCAAAAAAGTCAAATATAAACCGAAAAAGTCAAAATATAAACCGAAAAAGTCAAAATATGGACGAAAAAAGTAAAAATATAAACTGAAAAAAGGCAAAATATAAATTGAAAAAAGTCAAAAGATGAACCGAAAAAATTCAAAATATAAACCGAAAAAGTCAAAATATAAACCAAAAAGTCAAAATATGGACGAAAAAAGTAAAAATATAAACTGAAAAAAAGGCAAAATATAAACTGAAAAAAGCCAAAAGATGAACCGAAAAAAGTCAAAAATAAACCGAAAAAGTCAAAATATAAACCGAAAAAGTCAAAATATGGACGAAAAAAAGTAAAAATATAAACTGAAAAAAGGCAAAATATAAATTGAAAAAAGTCAAAAGATGAACCGAAAAAATTCAAATATAAACCGAAAAAGTCAAAATATAAACCGAAAAAGTCAAAATATAAACCGAAAAAGTCAAATATGGACGAAAAAAGTAAAAATATAAACTGAAAAAAGGCAAAATATAAACTGAAAAAGCCAAAAGATGAACCGAAAAAAGTCAAAATATAAACCGAAAAAGTCAAAATATAAAACCGAAAAAGTCAAAATATGGACGAAAAAAGTAAAAATATAAACTGAAAAAAGGCAAAATATAAATTGAAAAAAGTCAAAAGATGAACCAAAAAAATTCAAAATATAAACCGAAAAAGTCAAAATATAAACCGAAAAAGTCAAAATATAAACCGAAAAAGTCAAAATATGGACGAAAAAAGTAAAAATAAAAACTGAAAAAAAGGCAAAATATAAACTGAAAAAAGCCAAAAGATGAACCGAAAAAAGTCAAATATATAAACCGAAAAAGTCAAAATATAAACCGAAAAAGTCAAAATATGGACGAAAAAAGTAAAAATATAAACAGAAAAAAGGCAAATATAAATTGAAAAAAGTCAAAAGATGAACCGAAAAAATTCAAAATATAAACAGAAAAAGTCAAAATATAAACCGAAAAAGTCAAAATATGGACGAAAAAAGTAAAAATATAAACTGAAAAAAGGCAAAATATAAATTGAAAAAAGTCAAAAGATGAACCGAAAAAGTCAAAATATAAACCGAAAAAGTCAAAATATAAACCGAAAAAGTCAAAATATGGACGAAAAAAGAAAAATATAAACTGAAAAAAAGCAAAATATAAATTGAAAAAGTCAAAAGATGAACCGAAAAAGTCAAAATATAAACCGAAAAAGTCAAAATATAAACCGAAAAAGTCAAAATATGGACGAAAAAAGTAAAAATATAAACTGAAAAAAGGCAAAATATAAATTGAAAAAAGTCAAAAGATGAACCGAAAAAATTCAAAATATAAACCGAAAAAGTCAAAAATATAAACCGAAAAAGTCAAAATAATATGGACGAAAAAAGTAAAAATATAAACTGAAAAAAGGCAAAATATAAATTGAAAAAAAGTCAAAAAGATGAAACCGAAAAAAAGTCAAAAATAACCGAAAAAGTCAAAATATAAACCGAAAAAGTCAAAATATGGACGAAAAAAGTAAAAATATAAACTGAAAAAAGGCAAAATATAAATTGAAAAAAGTCAAAAGATGAACCGAAAAATTCAAAATATAACCGAAAAAGTCAAAATATAAACCGAAAAAGTCAAAATATAAACCGAAAAAGTAAAAATATAACTGAAAAAAGCTAAAATATAAACTGAAAAAAAAAAAAAATGAACCGAAAAAGTCAAAATATAAACCGAAAAAAGTCAAATAATAAACCGAAAAAGTCAAAATAATGGACGAAAAAAGTAAAAATATAAACTGAAAAAAGGCAAAATATAAATTGAAAAAAGTCAAAAGATGAACCGAAAAAGTCAAATATAAACCGAAAAAGTCAAAATATAAACCGAAAAAGTCAAAATATGGACGAAAAAAAAAAATAAAACTGAAAAAAGGCAAAATATAAATTGAAAAAGTCAAAAGATGAACCGAAAAAACCGAAAAATCAAAATATAAACCGAAAAAGTCAAAATATAAAAAGTAAAAATAAAACTGAAAAAAGGCAAAAATATAAATTGACAAAAGTCAAAAAGAAAACGAAAAAATTCAAAATAAAACCGAAAAAGTCAAAATATAAACCGAAAAAGTCAAAATATAAACCGAAAAAGTCAAAATATGGACGAAAAAAGTAAAAATATAAACTGAAAAAAAGGCAAAATATAAATTGAAAAAAGTCAAAAGAAACCCGAAAAAAAAAATATAAACCGAAAAAGTAAAATATAAACCGAAAAAGTCAAAATAAACCGAAAAAATATATGGACGAAAAAAAAAAATAAAAAATAAACTGAAAAAAGGCAAAATATAAATTGAAAAAATCAAAAGATGAACCGAAAAAATTCAAAATATAACCGAAAAAGTCAAAATATAAACCGAAAAAGTCAAAATATGGACGAAAAAAGTAAAAATATAAACTGAAAAAAGGCAAAATATAAATTGAAAAAAGTCAAAAGATGAACCGAAAAAATTCAAAATATAAACCGAAAAAGTCAAAAATAAACCAAAAGTCAAAATAAACCGAAATAAGTCAACATATAAACCGAAAAAAGTGAAAATATAAACCGAAAAAAATATACACAGAAAAAAGTCAAACAATAAAGTGATGAAAGTCAAAATATATACGGAAAAAAAGTCCTAACATAACGTGAAAAAAGTCAAAATAGAGAGGGAAAAACTTTAAAAAATACAAGGAAATAAGTCAAAATATAAAGTGAAAAAAGACAAAATACCACGGAAAAATGTCCAAACATAAAGTGAAAAGAGTCAAAATATACACGGAAAAATTTAAAAAAATACAGGGAAAGAAGTCAAAACATAAAGTGAAAAAGTCAAAACATACACGGAAATTAGTCAATATATACACGAAAAAAAGTAAAAAAAAGTAAGTCTAAAATACATATATATACGTGTATATTGTCATGAATGTGTAAAAGTGCATTCCACCTTTTATTTAAAGTTCGGACAGTTGAATGAAAGAAAAAAAAAGTTGAACTAACGACGAGTTCATAACGAAGAAATAGCTAACATTTTTATTACTATCAACCAAGAACAATAACGTGTCCCCCTTCCCCCCTCTCACCTACCCCGATATCCAAGACAGACGATGAACTTTTGACCCGAATTCTCCCCACCCATAATGTACTTTTAACACACCCTGTGACCCCTTCTCCCCCAGACAGCGTTCGAATAAATTCCCGCCAATTTTAAGAAGAAGAGGAAAAAGAAATATTTTCTCGACACAAGACAATTAGGATTCAGCGAGTGAGTGATGACGTTATTATGATATCTACTGACTTTTGAAAAGACCCCCAGTTTTGTTAAAGAGATCTGCAATATTATTGAAAGAAAAAAAAAAAGAGAGAAAAGAAAGAGAAAATTTCTCATGGACACTAAAGTATATATGAGGCACAAAGCCGAATTTTTCCAAAGGTATTTCATCAAGAAAATGTAAGTTCCTCTCTGATTATGATTTTTTTTCGCTATCACATGTTGTATCTGTGACGTCGGGGATACTTCGAACTTTTGAATATAACTACTTTCACATGAACTTTTGACTAAGGTCATTTTCTATTTGAACTTTTCCAAGTGGCTAGTAATTTTACAGAGACTTTGAGAGTAGAAAAAAAAGAAATATTGAATGCGGAAATACGCATAATTAACTCACAAGATTGAAAGTCATTGATGTTTATACTTTTAATAAAACTTCATTTGTTTTCTTGTTGATAAATGATACTGCGTCTGTGGTCTTTTGCACTGTCAATGTTAAGGCTTTTACATTTCTCGGCGTTTCTTACCTTTTACTGGATATTCCCCTCTCCCTTTGTATTGAACTCATCGGCCTGGGGCCTGTCGTATTATTATTTTTTTTTCTTTCTTTGCGACCTGTGTTTGATCGTCCCTTATCATCTCAGACGGTCGTAACAATATACACAGAACAATGTCAAAAAATAAGGTGAAAAAAGTTAAAATATACACGGAAACAGTGAAAAAGTACACGGATAAAAGTGAAAATATACACGGAAAGAAGACAAAACATAAAGTGAAAAAAATCAAAATATACACGGAATAAAGTCCAAACATAAAGTGAAAAAGTAAAAACATACACGGAAATAAGTCAATATATACACGAAAAAAGTTAAAAACTTCAGTGTAAAATACGTATATATATATACGTGTATATACACAGAACAAAGTCAAAACCAAGTGAAAATATTAAAATAAACACGGAAAAAAGTCAAAATATACACGGAAAAATCACAAAATATACACGGAAAAAAGACAAAACTAAAATAGTAAAAAAGTCAAAATATACACGGAAAATGTCCAAACAAAAATGAATAACTTCAAAAATATACACGGATAAAAGTCCAAATAAGAAGTGAAAAAGTCAAAATATATACGGAAAAAAAACATAAAGTGAGAAAAGACAAAATAGACACGGGAAAACTTTTAAAAAATACAGGGAAAGAAGTAAAACCATCTAGTGAAAAAAGTCAAAATATACATGGAAAAATTACAAAATATACACGGAAAAAAAATCAACACTAAAATCGTAAAAAATTTAAAATATACACAGAAAATTTTCCAAATATAGAGTGAAGAAAGTAAAAAATATACATTTTGAAAAAAGTGTCAAACAAAGTACCCTAAACAAAGAAACAATATACACGGAAAAATGTCAAAACACACAGTGAAAACAGTCAAAATACACAGAGAAAAAAGGAAAAATATACAGTGAAAAAAGGAAAAACTCTAATCACTTTATCGGGGACATGTATTTACTAAATTTCACCACTAATGGCGAAGGTTTATTAGAAAATAGCTATATTGAAATACACTCTGGAACCAATTTTGATATTTCACGAGCAATAATAAACAACTTGTAGAAAAAATAACAACTACCAACACAACACTTTATAGTGATATAGAGTTTAATAAGGTAAATATACCATTAGTTACCTAGCTTATATTGATGTTTATCATAGTTATGAATTTCGATTATAGAGGATAAGAGAATTATTCAAAGTAATCAGGTTATTTAACCTTACCTGGTAATTGTGTGTATTTTATTTCCATTTTTGTTGTTTTATAAATTAATTTGTCTATTTTAATTATGTTTTAGTTACATTTTATTATAACTCTATTGAACTCGAATATGAGTTCAAATATGTGTCTTAACAACGACTTCTATTTTCGTGTATTAGAAATATCGAACAAAAAAATCACCATAAAGTGATGGAAGACAAAAAATACTCGAAAGTCAACAAAAGTGAAAAAACAGTCAAAATAGTACACGGATTTAAGTCAAAAACATGAAAAAAAAAGTAAAAAAATATAGATAAAATCAAAAACCATAACGTGAAAAAAATCAAAAATATACACAGAGAATAAAAGTAAAAAAATACATGTGAAAGATGTTAAAATATACACAGAATAAAGAGTGCAAACCCATTAACGCTTAAAAATAAATTACCACACATAGTATTATCACGGCACATGTACAATGTGCGCTGGTATCGTCTTTGAGTGCACGTAGTATAGCTTGTCAACCAAAAACCTTTTATTTAAACTTAAAATTCGTGGAGAAGAACACCATAGCTAAAAAAATGTTATTTACGCCGAGTTAATGATGTGATAGAGGTACAATCTCACGACAATATTATGCGTCGTAGAAAAAAATCAACTATATGGGACATACCTACTAATGAAGGTCTAAAATACCTTTGCATTTTTAATCAACCAAATGACAAAAAGAACACAAAAAGTTTAGACCTACATCTTGAGAAGAAAGATCTCTTTAATAAAGCATAGTAATATATAGCGTTTGGTGAAGTTTACAAAAAATCTATATAAAGAGCACATGATAGAGCTCGCAGGAACATTTATTACTAAATACGAATTTTAGGTTGTGATGACAGAAAAAAACAAGAGGGTCACCGAATTATTTCCAACACGACAAAATAAAAAAAGTCTAGAACCGATTTAGTGGTACAACCTAATGAGTATTACAAAATAAAAATACTTTATATCTATACTTAATATATCTATGTAAAAAAAAATGAGTGCGTGTGAAAAAGAAGTCAAAAATACTACACGTAATAAAGTCAAAACATTACATGAAAAAGGGTCATAAATATACACAAAATAAAGTCAAAACATAACGTGAAAAAGGTCAAAATATACAACGAAATGAAGTCAAAACATAAACGTGAAAAGGTCAAAATATACACGGAATAAAGACAAAAACCTATTCTGTGAAAAAAGTCAAAATATACACGGAATGAAGTAAAACATAACGGTGAAAAAGGTCAAAATATACACGGAATGAGTCAAAACATAACGTGAAAAAGAGTCAAATATACACAAATAAAGTGAAAATTAACGTGAAAAAGGTCAAAATATACACGCGAAAAAAGTGGAAAACATAACGTGAAAAAAGGTCAAATATACACGAAAAAGTTGAAAACATAACGTGAAAAAGGTCAAAATATACATGGATAAAGTGAAAACATAACATGAAAAAAGGTCAAATAATACACGGAATTAAAGTCAAAACATAACGTGGAAAAAGTCAAAAATACACGGACAATAAAGTCAAAAATAACATGAAAAAGGTCAAAATATACCCGGAATAAAGTGAAAAAACATAACCTGAAAAAAGATCAAAATATACACAGAATGAAGTCAAAACTTAATGTGAAAAAAATCAAAATATACACGGAATAAAGTGAAAATATAACGTGAAACAGGTCAAAAATACACAGAATAAAGTCAAACATGGTGTGAAAAAATCAAAATATACACGCGAATAAAGTAAAAAAAAAATTATCGTGAAAAAGGTCAATCACGTAATGAAATCAAAAAATACATGAAAAATGGTCAAATATACACAATAAAGTCAAAACATAACTGAAAAGGTCAAAAATATACACGAATAAAGTGCAAACCATCGTTTGAAAAAAAGTCAAAAATATACACGGAATATCAAGTCCAATAACAAACGGTGAAAAAGTTCAAAATATACAAGAATAAAGTTAAATATAACGTGAAAAAGATCAAAATATACACGGAATAAAGTGAAAATTATAACGTGAAAAAGTCTCCAAAATTACACAATAAAGTTAAAACATAACGTGAAAAAGGTCAAAATATACACGGAAATAAAAAGCGAAAAAATCACGTGGAAAAAGGTCAAAAAATTACACGAAGATGAAGTGAAAAAATAACCTGAAAAAAGGTAATAATACCGGAGAAAGTAAAGCGAAACATACATGAAAAAGGTCAAAATATACATGAAAAAGTGAAAACATAACGTGAGATCCTAGCACGTTAACGGGTCAGAGAGAGATATACACGGAATAATTATTATATAACTATTTAATCAGTGAAAACAAACTTTTTAAAAGGTCAAAATACACCAATAAAGTCGTAAACATAACGAGGAAGAAAAAAGGTTGCAAAATATACACGGAATGAAGTGAACACATTAACAACGTGAAAAAGGGTCACATATACACGCCAATACCAAGTGAAAACAATAACGTGAAAAAAGGTCAAAATATACATGGAATAAAGTGAAAACAAACATGAAAAAGTCAAATCAAAATATACACGAATGAAGTGAAAACATAAACCTGAAAAAGATTCAAATTACACAGATATGTAAGTCAAACAACTTAATGTGAAAAAAATCAAAAATACACGGAATAAAAGTAAAGATATAACCATGAAACAGGTAATCAAACAATCATGAGCGATCTGTTTCCCGAAGAAAGTAATTAAGTTCAAACAGCAGAAAATACCGAGTGAAAATAATCAAAAAATATCAATCATACCCAGAATCTCTCTCT
>JALAJA010000227.1:0-48900 GCA_023376005.1 Doryteuthis pealeii | reverse complement strand
TGTCTGCACTGCCATCCAACCAATAATCTGAAACCAGGGAAGAATGCGATAAGTTGTAAGAGTGATCGCCGATATAGTCTGCACTGCATCCAGACCAATAATCTGGCAGCCCAGGGAAGAATGCGATAGGTTCTAAGAGTGATCGCCGATATAGTCGCACTGCCATCCAGACCAATAATCTGAAACCAGGGAAGAATGCGATAAGTTGTAAGAGTGATCGCCGATATAGTCTGCACTGCCATCCGACCAATAATCTGAAACCAGGAAGAAATGCGATAGGGTTGTAGAGTGATCGCCGATATAGTCTGCACTGCATCCAGACCAATAATCTGAAACCAGGGAAGAATGCGATGGGTTGTAAGAGTGATCGCCGATATGTCTGCACTGCATCCAGACAATAATCTGAAACCAGGAAGAATGCGATAGGGTTTGTAGAGTGATCGCGATATATGTCTGCACTGCCATCCAACAATAATCTAAACAGGGAAGAATGCGATAGGGCTTGTAAGAGTGATCGCCGATATAGCTCTGCACTGCATCCAGACCGAAACCAAAGGGAAGAATGCGATAGGGTTGTAAGAGTGTCGCCGACTATATACTGCACTGCCATCCAGACCAATAATCTGAAACACCAGGGAAAGATGCGATAAGTTGTAAGAGTGATCGCCGAATATAGTCTGCACTGCCATCCAGACCAATAATCCTGAAAACCAGGGAAGAATGCGATAAGTTCTAAGAGTGATCGCCGATATAGTCTGCACTGCATCCAGACCAATAATCTGAACCAGGAAGAATGCGATAAGGTTCTAAGAGTGATCGCCGAATAGTCTGCACTGCATCCAGACCAATAATCTGAACCAGGGAAGAATGCGATAGGGTTGTAAGAGTGATCGCCGATATAGTCTGGCACTGCATCCAGACCATATCTGAACAGGGAAGAATGCGATAGGTTGTAAGAGTGATCGCGATATAGTCCTGCACTGCAGATCTGAGGGAAGATGCGATATTGTAAGAGTGATCGCACCGATATAGTCTGCACTGCCATCCAGACCAATAATCTGAAACCAGGGAAGAATGCGATAGGGTTGTAAGAGTGATCGCCGATATAGTCTGCACTGCCATCCAGACCAATAATCTGCACCAGGGAAGAATGCGATAGGGTTGTAAGAGTGATCGCCGATATAGTCTGCACTGCCATCCAGACCAATAATCTGAAAACCAAGGGAAGAATGCGATAAGGTTGTAAAGTGATCGCCGATAAGTCTGCACTGCCATCCAGACCAATAATCTGAACCAGGGAAGAATGCGATAGGGTGTAAAGATGATCGCCGATATAGTCTGCACTGCCATCCAGACCAATAATCTGAACCAGGGAAGAATGCGATAAGTTGCTAAGAGTGATCGCCGATATAGTCTGCACTGCCATCCAGACAATTAATCTGAACCAGGAAGAATGCGATAGGGTTGTAAGAGTGATCGCCGATATAGTCTGCACTGCATCCAGACCAATATCTGAAACCCAGGGAAGAATGCGATAAGGTTCTAAGAGTGATCGCCGATATAGTCTGCACTGCCATCCAGACCCCTAATCTGCACCCAGGGAAGAATGCGATAAGGTTTCTAAGAGGATCGCCGATATAGTCTGCACTGCCATCCAGACCAATAATCTGAACCAGGGAAGAATGCGATAGGGTTGTAAGAGTGATCGCCGATATAGTCTGCACTGCCATCCAGACAATAATCGAAACCAGGGAAGAATGCGATAGGTTGTAAGAGTGATCGCCGGTGCCTGCATCCAGACCAATAATCTGACCCAGGGAAGAATGCGATAAGGTTGTAAGAGTGATCGCCGATATAGTCTGCACTGCCATCCAGACCCATAATCTGAAACCAGGAAGAATGCGATAAGTTCTAAGAGTGATCGCCGATATAGTCTGCACTGCATCCAGACCAATAATCTGACCAGGGAAGAATGCGATAAAGGTTGTAAGAGTGATCGCCGATATAGTCTGCACTGCCATCCAGACCAATAATCTGAAACCAGGGAAGAATGCGATAAGGTTGTAAGAGTGATCGCCGATATAGTCTGCACTGCCATCCAGACCAATAATCTGAACCAGGGAAGAATGCGATAAGGTCTAAGAGTGATCGCCGATATAGTCTGCACTGCCATCCAGACCAATAATCTGAAACCAGGGAAGAATGCGATAGGTTGTAAGAGTGATCGCCGATATAGTCTGCACTGCCATCCAGACCAATAATCTGAACCAGGGAAGAATGCGATAAGGTTCTAAGAGTGATCGCCGATATAGTCTGCACTGCCATCCAGACCAATAATCTGACCCAGGGAAGAATGCGATAAGGTAAGAGTGATCGCCGATATAGTCTGCACTGCCATCCAGACCAATAATCTGAACCCAGGGAAGAATGCGATAAGTTGTAAGAGTGATCGCCGATATAGTCTGCACTGCCATCCAGACCAATAATCTGAAACCAGGGAAGAATGCGATAAGGTTCTAAGAGTGATCGCCGATATAGTCTGCACTGCCATCCAGACCAATAATCTGAAACCAGGGAAGAATGCGATAGGGTTGTAAGAGTGATCGCCGATATAGTCTGCACTGCCATCCAGACCAATAATCTGAACCCAGGGAAGAATGCGATAAGGTTCTAAGAGTGATCGCCGATATAGTCTGCACTGCCATCCAGACCAATAATCTGACCCAGGGAAGAATGCGATAAGGTTCTAAGAGTGATCGCCGATATAGTCTGCACTGCCATCCAGACCAATAATCTGAAACCAGGGAAGAATGCGATAAGGTTGTAAGAGTGATCGCCGATATAGTCTGCACTGCCATCCAGACCAATAATCTGAAACCAGGGAAGAATGCGATAAGGTTCTAAGAGTGATCGCCGATATAGTCTGCACTGCCATCCAGACCAATAATCTGAACCAGGGAAGAATGCGATAAGGTTCTAAGAGTGATCGCCGATATAGTCTGCACTGCCATCCAGACCAATAATCTGAAACCCAGGAAGAATGCGATAAGGTTGTAAGAGTGATCGCCGATATAGTCTGCACTGCCATCCAGACCAATAATCTGCACCCAGGGAAGAATGCGATAAGGTGATCGTAACTGGATGCGATTTGTAAGAGTGATCGCCGATATAGTCTGCACTGCCATCCAGACCAATAATCTGACCCAGGAAGAATGCGATAAGGTTGAGTGATCGCCGATATAGTCTGCACTGCCATCCAGACCAATAATCTGAACCAGGGAAGAATGCGATAAGGTTGTAAGAGTGATCGCCGATATAGTCTGCACTGCCATCCAGACCAATAATCTGAAACCAGGGAAGAATGCGATAAGGTTGTAAGAGTGATCGCCGATATAGTCTGCACTGCCATCCAGACCAATAATCTGAAACCAGGGAAGAATGCGATAAGGTTGTAAAGTGATCGCCGATATAGTCTGCACTGCCATCCAGACCAATAATCTGAACCAGGGAAGAATGCGATAAGGTTGTAAGAGTGATCGCCGATATAGTCTGCACTGCCATCCAGACCAATAATCTGAACCCAGGGAAGAATGCGATAAGGTTGTAAGAGTGATCGCCGATATAGTCTGCACTGCCATCCAGACCATAATCTGAACCAGGGAAGAATGCGATAAGGTTTGTAAGAGTGATCGCCGATATAGTCTGCACTGCATCCAGACCAATAATCTGAACCAGGGAAGAATGCGATAAGGTTGTAAGAGTGATCGCCGATATAGTCTGCACTGCCATCCAGACCAATAATCTGCCCCAGGGAAGAATGCGATAAGGTTAAAGAGTGATCGCCGATATAGTCTGCACTGCCATCCAGACCAATAATCTGAAACCAGGGAAGAATGCGATAAGGTTGTAAGAGTGATCGCCGATATAGTCTGCACTGCCATCCAGACCAATAATCTGACCAGGGAAGAATGCGATAAGGTTCAAAGAGTGATCGCCGATATAGTCTGCACTGCCATCCAGACCAATAATCTGAAACCAGGGAAGAATGCGATAAGAAGAGTGATCGCCGATATAGTCTGCACTGCCCAGACCAATAATCTGAACCAGGGAAGAATGCGATAAGGTTGTAAGAGTGATCGCCGATATAGTCTGCACTGCCATCCAGACCAATAATCTGAACCAGGGAAGAATGCGATAAGGTTCTAAGAGTGATCGCCGATATAGTCTGCACTGCCATCCAGACCAATAATCTGAACCAGGGAAGAATGCGATAAGTTTGTAAGAGTGATCGCCGATATAGTCTGCACTGCCATCCAGACCAATAATCTGAAACCAGGGAAGAATGCGATAAGGTTGTAAGAGTGATCGCCGATATAGTCTGCACTGCCATCCAGACCAATAATCTGACCCAGGGAAGAATGCGATAAGGTTGTAAGAGTGATCGCCGATATAGTCTGCACTGCCATCCAGACCAATAATCTGAAACCAGGGAAGAATGCGATAAGGTTGTAAGAGTGATCGCCGATATAGTCTGCACTGCCATCCAGACCAATAATCTGAAACCAGGGAAGAATGCGATAAGGTTGTAAGAGTGATCGCCGATATAGTCTGCACTGCCATCCAGACCAATAATCTGAACCCAGGGAAGAATGCGATAAGGTTCAAAGAGTGATCGCCGATATAGTCTGCACTGCCATCCAGACCAATAATCTGAAACCAGGGAAGAATGCGATAAGGTTGTAAGAGTGATCGCCGATATAGTCTGCACTGCCATCCAGACCAATAATCTGAAACCAGGGAAGAATGCGATAAGGTTGTAAGAGTGATCGCCGATATAGTCTGCACTGCCATCCAGACCAATAATCTGAACCCAGGGAAGAATGCGATAAGGTTCAAAGAGTGATCGCCGATATAGTCTGCACTGCCATCCAGACCAATAATCTGAACCAGGGAAGAATGCGATAAGGTTGTAAGAGTGATCGCCGATATAGTCTGCACTGCCATCCAGACCAATAATCTGAAACCAGGGAAGAATGCGATAAGGTTGTAAGAGTGATCGCGATATAGTCTGCACTGCCATCCAGACCAATAATCTGCACCCAGGGAAGAATGCGATAAGGTTCAAAGAGTGATCGCCGATATAGTCTGCACTGCCATCCAGACCAATAATCTGAACCAGGGAAGAATAAAGGTTGTAAGATGATCGCCGATATAGTCTGCACTGCCATCCAGACCAATAATCTGAACCAGGGAAGAATGCGATAAGGTTGTAAGAGTGATCGCCGATATAGTCTGCACTGCCATCCAGACCAATAATCTGAACCAGGGAAGAATGCGATAAGGTTGTAAGAGTGATCGCCGATATAGTCTGCACTGCCATCCAGACCAATAATCTGTGCCGAGTGATCGCCGATATAGTCTGCACTGCCATCCAGACCAATAATCTGAAACCAGGGAAGAATGCGATAAGGTTGTAAGAGTGATCGCCGATATAGTCTGCACTGCCATCCAGACCAATAATCTGACCCAGGGAAGAATGCGATAAGGTTAAAGAGTGATCGCCGATATAGTCTGCACTGCCATCCAGACCATAATCTGAACCAGGAAGAATGCGATAAGAAGAGTGATCGCCGATATAGTCTGCACTGCCATTAATCTGACCCAGGAAGAATGCGATAGGTTAAGAGTGATCGCCGATATAGTCTGCACTGCCATCCAGACCAATAATCTGAACCAGGGAAGAATGCGATAAGGTTGTAAGAGTGATCGCCGATATAGTCTGCACTGCCATCCAGACCAATAATCTGACCCAGGGAAGAATGCGATAAGGTTGTAAAGAGTGATCGCCGATATAGTCTGCACTGCCATCCAGACCAATAATCTGAACCAGGGAAGAATGCGATAAGGTTGTAAGAGTGATCGCCGATATAGTCTGCACTGCCATCCAGACCAATAATCTGAACCAGGGAAGAATGCGATAAGGTTGTAAGAGTGATCGCCGATATAGTCTGCACTGCCATCCAGACCAATAATCTGAAACCAGGGAAGAATGCGATAAGGTTGTAAGAGTGATCGCCGATATAGTCTGCACTGCCATCCAGACCAATAATCTGAACCAGGGAAGAATGCGATAAGGTTGTAAGAGTGATCGCCGATATAGTCTGCACTGCCATCCAGACCAATAATCTGAACCAGGGAAGAATGCGATAAGGTTAAAGAGTGATCGCCGATATAGTCTGCACTGCCATCCAGACCAATAATCTGAACCAGGGAAGAATGCGATAAGGTTGTAAGAGTGATCGCCGATATAGTCTGCACTGCCATCCAGACCAATAATCTGAACCAGGGAAGAATGCGATAAGGTTGTAAGAGTGATCGCCGATATAGTCTGCACTGCCATCCAGACCAATAATCTGAACCAGGGAAGAATGCGATAAGGTTGTAAGAGTGATCGCCGATATAGTCTGCACTGCCATCCAGACCAATAATCTGAACCAGGGAAGAATGCGATAAGGTTGTAAGAGTGATCGCCGATATAGTCTGCACTGCCATCCAGACCAATAATCTGACCCAGGGAAGAATGCGATAAGGTTGTAAGAGTGATCGCCGATATAGTCTGCACTGCCATCCAGACCAATAATCTGAACCAGGGAAGAATGCGATAAGGTTGTAAGAGTGATCGCCGATATAGTCTGCACTGCCATCCAGACCAATAATCTGAACCAGGGAAGAATGCGATAAGGTTGTAAGAGTGATCGCCGATATAGTCTGCACTGCCATCCAGACCAATAATCTGAAACCAGGGAAGAATGCGATAAGGTTGTAAGAGTGATCGCCGATATAGTCTGCACTGCCATCCAGACCAATAATCTGAAACCAGGGAAGAATGCGATAAGGTTGTAAGAGTGATCGCCGATATAGTCTGCACTGCCATCCAGACCAATAATCTGAACCCAGGGAAGAATGCGATAAGGTTCTAAGAGTGATCGCCGATATAGTCTGCACTGCCATCCAGACCAATAATCTGAACCAGGGAAGAATGCGATAAGGTTGTAAGAGTGATCGCCGATATAGTCTGCACTGCCATCCAGACCAATAATCTGAACCCAGGGAAGAATGCGATAAGGTTCAAAGAGTGATCGCCGATATAGTCTGCACTGCCATCCAGACCAATAATCTGAACCAGGGAAGAATGCGATAAGGTTGTAAGAGTGATCGCCGATATAGTCTGCACTGCCATCCAGACCAATAATCTGAAACCAGGGAAGAATGCGATAAGGTTGTAAGAGTGATCGCCGATATAGTCTGCACTGCCATCCAGACCAATAATCTGAACCAGGGAAGAATGCGATAAGGTTGTAAGAGTGATCGCCGATATAGTCTGCACTGCCATCCAGACCAATAATCTGAACCAGGGAAGAATGCGATAAGGTTGTAAGAGTGATCGCCGATATAGTCTGCACTGCCATCCAGACCAATAATCTGAACCAGGGAAGAATGCGATAAGGTTAAGAGTGATCGCCGATATAGTCTGCACTGCCATCCAGACCAATAATCTGAACCAGGGAAGAATGCGATAAGGTTGTAAGAGTGATCGCCGATATAGTCTGCACTGCCATCAGACCAATAATCTGACCCAGGGAAGAATGCGATAAGGTTAAGAGTGATCGCCGATATAGTCTGCACTGCCATCCAGACCAATAATCTGAAACCAGGGAAGAATGCGATAAGGTTGTAAGAGTGATCGCCGATATAGTCTGCACTGCCATCCAGACCAATAATCTGAACCAGGGAAGAATGCGATAAGGTTGTAAGAGTGATCGCCGATATAGTCTGCACTGCCATCCAGACCAATAATCTGAACCAGGGAAGAATGCGATAAGGTTGTAAGAGTGATCGCCGATATAGTCTGCACTGCCATCCAGACCAATAATCTGAACCAGGGAAGAATGCGATAAGGTTGTAAGAGTGATCGCCGATATAGTCTGCACTGCCATCCAGACCAATAATCTGAACCCAGGGAAGAATGCGATAAGGTTGTAAGAGTGATCGCCGATATAGTCTGCACTGCCATCCAGACCAATAATCTGAACCAGGGAAGAATGCGATAAGGTTGTAAGAGTGATCGCCGATATAGTCTGCACTGCCATCCAGACCAATAATCTGAAACCAGGGAAGAATGCGATAAGGTTGTAAGAGTGATCGCCGATATAGTCTGCACTGCCATCCAGACCAATAATCTGAAACCAGGGAAGAATGCGATAAGGTTGTAAGAGTGATCGCCGATATAGTCTGCACTGCCATCCAGACCAATAATCTGAACCCAGGGAAGAATGCGATAAGGTTAAAGAGTGATCGCCGATATAGTCTGCACTGCCATCCAGACCAATAATCTGAACCAGGGAAGAATGCGATAAGGTTGTAAGAGTGATCGCCGATATAGTCTGCACTGCCATCCAGACCAATAATCTGAACCCAGGGAAGAATGCGATAAGGTTGTAAGAGTGATCGCCGATATAGTCTGCACTGCCATCCAGACCAATAATCTGAAACCAGGGAAGAATGCGATAAGAAGAGTGATCGCCGATATAGATCCAGACCATAATCTGAACCAGGGAAGAATGCGATAAGGTTGTAAGAGTGATCGCCGATATAGTCTGCACTGCCATCCAGACCAATATCTGAAACCAGGGAAGAATGCGATAAGGTTGTAAGAGTGATCGCCGATATAGTCTGCACTGCCATCCAGACCAATAATCTGAACCAGGGAAGAATGCGATAAGGTTGTAAGAGTGATCGCCGATATAGTCTGCACTGCCATCCATAATCTGAACCAGGGAAGAATGCGATAAGAAAGAGTGATCGCCGATATAGTCTGCACTGCCATCCAGACCAATAATCTGAACCCAGGGAAGAATGCGATAAGGTTGTAAGAGTGATCGCCGATATAGTCTGCACTGCCATCCAGACCAATAATCTGAACCAGGGAAGAATGCGATAAGGTTGTAAGAGTGATCGCCGATATAGTCTGCACTGCCATCCAGACCAATAATCTGAACCCAGGGAAGAATGCGATAAGGTTAAAGAGTGATCGCCGATATAGTCTGCACTGCCATCCAGACCAATAATCTGAACCAGGGAAGAATGCGATAAGGTTGTAAGAGTGATCGCCGATATAGTCTGCACTGCCATCCAGACCAATAATCTGAACCCAGGGAAGAATGCGATAAGGTTGTAAGAGTGATCGCCGATATAGTCTGCACTGCCATCCAGACCAATAATCTGAACCAGGGAAGAATGCGATAAGGTTGTAAGAGTGATCGCCGATATAGTCTGCACTGCCATCCAGACCAATAATCTGAACCCAGGGAAGAATGCGATAAGGTTAAGAGTGATCGCCGATATAGTCTGCACTGCCATCCAGACCAATAATCTGAACCAGGGAAGAATGCGATAAGGTTGTAAGAGTGATCGCCGATATAGTCTGCACTGCCATCCAGACCAATAATCTGAACCCAGGGAAGAATGCGATAAGGTTGTAAGAGTGATCGCCGATATAGTCTGCACTGCCATCCAGACCAATAATCTGAACCCAGGGAAGAATGCGATAAGGTTGTAAGAGTGATCGCCGATATAGTCTGCACTGCCATCCAGACCAATAATCTGAACCAGGGAAGAATGCGATAAGGTTGTAAGAGTGATCGCCGATATAGTCTGCACTGCCATCCAGACCATAATCTGAACCAGGGAAGAATGCGATAAGGTTGTAAGAGTGATCGCCGATATAGTCTGCACTGCCATCCAGACCAATAATCTGAACCAGGGAAGAATGCGATAAGGTTGTAAGAGTGATCGCCGATATAGTCTGCACTGCCATCCAGACCATAATCTGAACCCAGGGAAGAATGCGATAAGGTTAAAGAGTGATCGCCGATATAGTCTGCACTGCCATCCAGACCAATAATCTGAAACCAGGGAAGAATGCGATAAGGTTGTAAGAGTGATCGCCGATATAGTCTGCACTGCCATCCAGACCAATAATCTGAACCAGGGAAGAATGCGATAAGGTTGTAAGAGTGATCGCCGATATAGTCTGCACTGCCATCCAGACCAATAATCTGAACCCAGGGAAGAATGCGATAAGGTTGTAAGAGTGATCGCCGATATAGTCTGCACTGCCATCCAGACCAATAATCTGAAACCAGGGAAGAATGCGATAAGGTTGTAAGAGTGATCGCCGATATAGTCTGCACTGCCATCCAGACCAATAATCTGAACCAGGGAAGAATGCGATAAGGTTGTAAGAGTGATCGCCGATATAGTCTGCACTGCCATCCAGACCAATAATCTGAACCAGGGAAGAATGCGATAAGGTTGTAAGAGTGATCGCCGATATAGTCTGCACTGCCATCCAGACCAATAATCTGAACCAGGGAAGAATGCGATAAGGTTGTAAGAGTGATCGCCGATATAGTCTGCACTGCCATCCAGACCAATAATCTGAACCAGGGAAGAATGCGATAAGGTTGTAAGAGTGATCGCCGATATAGTCTGCACTGCCATCCAGACCAATAATCTGAACCCAGGGAAGAATGCGATAAGGTTGTAAGAGTGATCGCCGATATAGTCTGCACTGCCATCCAGACCAATAATCTGAAACCAGGGAAGAATGCGATAAGGTTGTAAGAGTGATCGCCGATATAGTCTGCACTGCCATCCAGACCAATAATCTGAACCCAGGGAAGAATGCGATAAGGTTAAAGAGTGATCGCCGATATAGTCTGCACTGCCATCCAGACCAATAATCTGAACCAGGGAAGAATGCGATAAGGTTGTAAGAGTGATCGCCGATATAGTCTGCACTGCCATCCAGACCATAATCTGAACCAGGGAAGAATGCGATAAGATTGTAAGAGTGATCGCGATATAGTCTGCACTGCCATCCAGACCAATAATCTGAACCCAGGGAAGAATGCGATAAGGTTGTAAGAGTGATCGCCGATATAGTCTGCACTGCCATCCAGACCATAATCTGAACCAGGGAAGAATGCGATAAGGTTGTAAGAGTGATCGCCGATATAGTCTGCACTGCCATCCAGACCATAATCTGAACCAGGGAAGAATGCGATAAGATTGTAAGAGTGATCGCCGATATAGTCTGCACTGCCATCCAGACCAATAATCTGAAACCAGGGAAGAATGCGATAAGGTTGTAAGAGTGATCGCCGATATAGTCTGCACTGCCATCCAGACCAATAATCTGAACCCAGGAAGAATGCGATAAGGTTAGAGTGATCGCCGATATAGTCTGCACTGCCATCCAGACCAATAATCTGAACCAGGGAAGAATGCGATAAGATTGTAAGAGTGATCGCCGATATAGTCTGCACTGCCATCCAGACCAATAATCTGAACCCAGGGAAGAATGCGATAAGATTGTAAGAGTGATCGCCGATATAGTCTGCACTGCCATCCAGACCCAATAATAACCAGGGAAGAATGCGATAAGATTGTAAGAGTGATCGCCGATATAGTCTGCACTGCCATCCAGACCATAATCTGAACCCAGGGAAGAATGCGATAAGATTGTAGAGTGATCGCCGATATAGTCTGCACTGCCATCCAGACCATAATCTGAACCAGGGAAGAATGCGATAAGATTGTAAGAGTGATCGCCGATATAGTCTGCACTGCCATCCAGACCAATAATCTGAAACCAGGGAAGAATGCGATAAGTTGTAAGAGTGATCGCCGATATAGTCTGCACTGCCATCCAGACCAATAATCTGAACCCAGGGAAGAATGCGATAAGGTTGTAAGAGTGATCGCGATATAGTCTGCACTGCCATCCAGACCATAATCTGAACCCAGGGAAGAATGCGATAAGATTGTAGAGTGATCGCCGATATAGTCTGCACTGCCATCCAGACCATAATCTGAACCCAGGGAAGAATGCGATAAGATTGTAAGAGTGATCGCCGATATAGTCTGCACTGCCATCCAGACCATAATCTGAACCCAGGGAAGAATGCGATAAGATTGTAAGTGTGATCGCCGATATAGTCTGCACTGCCATCCAGACCCATAATCTGAACCCAGGGAAGAATGCGATAAGATTGTAAGAGTGATCGCCGATATAGTCTGCACTGCCATCCAGACCATAATCTGAACCCAGGGAAGAATGCGATAAGATTGTAAGAGTGATCGCCGATATAGTCTGCACTGCCATCCAGACCCATAATCTGACCAGGGAAGAATGCGATAAGATTGTAAGAGTGATCGCCGATATAGTCTGCACTGCCATCCAGACCCACAATCTGAACCCAGGGAAGAATGCGATAAGATTGTAAGAGTGATCGCCGATATAGTCTGCACTGCCATCCAGACCAATAATCTGAACCCAGTTAAAAATGCGATAAGATTGTTAGAATGATCACCGATATAGTCTGCACTGCCATCCAGACCCATAATCTGAACCCATGGAAGAATGCGATAAGGTTCTAAGAGTGATTGCCGATATAGTCTGCACTGCCATCTAGACCAATAATCTGAACCCAGGGAATAATGTGATAATGTTCTAAGTGTGATCGCCGATATCGTCTGCACTGCCATCCAGGCCAATAATCTGAACCCAGGGAAAATGCGATAAGATTGTTAGAGTGATCACCGATATAGTCTGCACTGCCATCCAGACCAATAATCTGAACCAGGGAAGAATGCAATAAGGTTCTAAGTGTGATCGCCGATATAGTCTGCACTGCCATCCAGACCATAATCTACCCAGGGAAGAATGCGATAAGATTGTAAGAGTGGTCGCCGATATAGTCTGCACTGCCATCTAGACCCATAATATGAACCCAGGGAAGAATGCGATAAGATTGTAAGTGTGATTGCCGATATAGTCTGCACTGCCATCCAGACCCATAATCTGAACCCAGGGAAGAATGCGATAAGATTGTAGAGTGATCGCCGATATAGTCTGCACTGCCATCCAGACCATAATCTGAACCAGGGAAGAATGCGATAAGATTGTAAGAGTGATCGCCGATATAGTCTGCACTGCCATCCAGACCATAATCTGAAACCAGGGAAGAATGCGATAAGATTGTAAGAGTGATCGCCGATATAGTCTGCACTGCCATCCAGACCAATAATCTGAACCCAGGGAAGAATGCGATAAGATTGTTAGAGTGATCGCCGATATAGTCTGCACTGCCATCCAGACCCATAATCCGTACCCAGGGAAGAATGCGATAAGATTGTAAGAGTGATCGCCGATATAGTCTGCACTGCCATCTAGACCTATAATATGAACCCGGGGAAGAATGCGATAAGATTGTAAGTGTGATCGCCGATATAGTCTGCACTGCCATCCAGACCATAATCTGAACCCAGGGAAGAATGCGATAAGATTGTAAGAGTGATCGCCGATATAGTCTGCACTGCCATCCAGACCATAATCTGAACCCAGGGAAGAATGCGATAAGATTGTAAGAGTGATCGCCGATATAGTCTGCACTGCCATCCAGACCCATAATCCGTACCCAGGGAAGAATGCGATAAGATTGTAAGAGTGATCGCCGATATAGTCTGCACTGCCATCCAGACCCACAATCTGAACCCAGGGAAGAATGCGATAAGATTGTAAGAGTGATCGCCGATATAGTCTGCACTGCCATCCAGACCAATAATCTGAACCCAGTTAAAATGCGATAAGATTGTTAGAATGATCACCGATATAGTCTGCACTGCCATCCAGACCCATAATCTGAACCCATGGAAGAATGCGATAAGGTTCTAAGAGTGATTGCCGATATAGTCTGCACTGCCATCTAGACCAATAATCTGAACCCAGGGAATAATGTGATAATGTTCTAAGTGTGATCGCCGATATCGTCTGCACTGCCATCCAGGCCAATAATCTGAACCCAGGGAAAAATGCGATAAGATTGTTAGAGTGATCACCGATATAGTCTGCACTGCCATCCAGACCAATAATCTGAACCCAGGGAAGAATGCAATAAGGTTCTAAGTGTGATCGCCGATATAGTCTGCACTGCCATCCAGACCATAATCTGAACCAGGGAAGAATGCGATAAGGTTGTAAGAGTGATCGCCGATATAGTCTGCACTGCCATCCAGACCAATAATCTGAACCCAGGGAAGAATGCGATAAGTTGTAAGAGTGATCGCCGATATAGTCTGCACTGCCATCCAGACCAATAATCTGAACCCAGGGAAGAATGCGATAAGGTTGTAAGAGTGATCGCGATATAGTCTGCACTGCCATCCAGACCAATAATCTGAACCAGGGAAGAATGCGATAAGATTGTAAGAGTGATCGCCGATATAGTCTGCACTGCCATCCAGACCATAATCTGAACCCAGGGAAGAATGCGATAAGATTGTTAAGAGTGATCGCCGATATAGTCTGCACTGCCATCCAGACCATAATCTGACCCAGGGAAGAATGCGATAAGATTGTAAGAGTGATCGCCGATATAGTCTGCACTGCCATCTAGACCTATAATATGAACCCGGGGAAGAATGCGATAAGATTGTAAGTGTGATCGCCGATATAGTCTGCACTGCCATCCAGACCCATAATCTGAACCCAGGGAAGAATGCGATAAGATTGTAAGAGTGATCGCCGATATAGTCTGCACTGCCATCCAGACCCATAATCTGAACCCAGGGAAGAATGCGATAAGATTGTAAGAGTGATCGCCGATATAGTCTGCACTGCCATCCAGACCCATAATCCGTACCCAGGGAAGAATGCGATAAGATTGTAAGAGTGATCGCCGATATAGTCTGCACTGCCATCCAGACCACAATCTGAACCCAGGGAAGAATGCGATAAGATTGTAAGAGTGATCGCCGATATAGTCTGCACTGCCATCCAGACCAATAATCTGAACCCAGTTAAAAATGCGATAAGATTGTTAGAATGATCACCGATATAGTCTGCACTGCCATCCAGACCCATAATCTGAACCCATGGAAGAATGCGATAAGGTTCTAAGAGTGATTGCCGATATAGTCTGCACTGCCATCTAGACCAATAATCTGAACCCAGGGAATAATGTGATAATGTTCTAAGTGTGATCGCCGATATCGTCTGCACTGCCATCCAGGCCAATAATCTGAACCCAGGGAAAATGCGATAAGATTGTTAGAGTGATCACCGATATAGTCTGCACTGCCATCCAGACCAATAATCTGAACCCAGGGAAGAATGCAATAAGGTTCTAAGTGTGATCGCCGATATAGTCTGCACTGCCATCAAGACCCATAATCCGTACCCAGGGAAGAATGCGATAAGATTGTAAGAGTGATCGCCGATATAGTCTGCACTGCCATCTAGACCATAATGAACCCAGGGAAGAATGCGATAAGGTTGTAAGAGTGATCGCCGATATAGTTTGCACTGCCATCCAGACCCATAATCTGAACCAGGGAAGAATGCGATAAGATTGTAAGAGTGATCGCCGATATAGTCTGCACTGCCATCCAGACCTAATCTGAACCCAGGGAAAAATGCGATAAGATTGTTAGAATGATCGCCGATATAGTCTGCACTGCCATCCAGACCCATAATCTGAACCCAGGAAGAATGCGATAAGGTTCTAAGAGTGATCGCCGATATAGTCTGCACTGCCATCTAGACCAATAATCTGAACCCAGGGAAAATGTGATAAGTTCTAAGTGTGATCGCCGATATAGTCTGCACTGCATCCAGGCCAATAATCTGAACCCAGGGAAAATGCGATAAGATTGTTAGAGTGATCACCGATATAGTCTGCACTGCCATCCAGACCAATAATCTGAACCCAGGGAAGAATGCAATAAGGTTCTAAGTGTGATCGCCGATATAGTCTGCACTGCCATCAAGACCCATAATCCGTACCCAGGGAAGAATGCGATAAGATTGTAAGAGTGATCGCCGATATAGTCTGCACTGCCATCTAGACCTATAATATGAACCCGGGAAGAATGCGATAAGATTGTAAGTGTGATCGCCGATATAGTCTGCACTGCCATCCAGACCCATAATCTGAACCCAGGGAAGAATGCGATAAGATTGTAAGAGTGATCGCCGATATAGTCTGCACTGCCATCCAGACCATAATCTGAACCCAGGGAAGAATGCGATAAGATTGTAAGAGTGATCGCCGATATAGTCTGCACTGCCATCCAGACCCATAATCCGTACCCAGGGAAGAATGCGATAAGATTGTAAGAGTGATCGCCGATATAGTCTGCACTGCCATCCTGACCCACAATCTGAACCCAGGGAAGAATGCGATAAGATTGTAAGAGTGATCGCCGATATAGTCTGCACTGCCATCCAGACCAATAATCTGAACCCAGTTAAAATGCGATAAGATGTTGAATGATCACGCCCGATATAGTCTGCCTGCCATCCAGACCCATAATCTGAACCCATGGAAGAATGCGATAAGGTTCTAAGAGTGATTGCCGATATAGTCTGCACTGCATCTAGACCAATAATCTGAACCCAGGGAATAATGTGATAATGTTCTAAGTGTGATCGCCGATATCGTCTGCACTGCATCCAGGCCAATAATCTGACCCAGGGAAAATGCGATAAGATTGTTAGAGTGATCACGATATAGTCTGCACTGCCATCCAGACCAAAATAATCTGAACCCAGGGAAGAATGCAATAAGGTTCTAAGTGTGATCGCCGATATAGTCTGCACTGCCATCAAGACCATAATCCGTACCCAGGGAAGAATGCGATAGAGTTGTAAGGGTGTCGCCGATATAGTCTGCACTGCCATCTAGACCCATAATAATGAACCCAGGGAAGAATGCGATAAATTGTAAGTGTGATTGCGATATAGTCTGCACTGCCATCCAGACCCATAATCTGAACCCAGGGAAGAATGCGTAAGTGTTAGAGTGATCGCCGATATAGTTTTGCAACTGCCATCCAGACCATAATCTGAATCCAGGGAAGAATGCGATAAGATTGTAAAGAGTGATCGCCGATATAGTCTGCACTGGCCATCCAGACCCATAATCTGAAACCAGGGAAGAATGCGATAAGATTGTAAGAGTGATCGCCGATATAGTCTGCACTGCAATCAGACCAATAATTGAACCCGGGAAGAATGCGAATTAAGATTGTTAAGTGATCGCCGATATAGTCTGCACTGCCATCCAGACCCATAATCGTACCCAGGGAAGAATGCGATAAGATTGTAAGAGTAGTCGCCGATATAGTCTGCAACTGCCATCTAGACCATAATATGAACCGGAGGGAAGAATGCGATTAAGATTGTAATGTGATCGCCGATATAGTCCTGCACTGGGCCATCCAACCCATAATCTGAACCAGGGAAGAATGCGATAAGATTGTAAGAGTGATCGCCGATATAGTTGCACTGCCATCCAGACCATAATTGAACCAGGAAGAATGCGATAAGATTGTAAAGAGTGATCGCCGATATAGTCTGCACTGCATCCAGACCCATAATCCTGACCCAGGGAAGAATGCGATAAGTGTAAGAGTGATCGCCGATATAGTCTGCACTGCATCAGACCCACATATCTGAACCCAGGGAAGAATGCGATAAGTTGTAAGAGTGATCGCCGATATATGTCTGCACTCGCATCCAGACATAAATCTGAACCCAGAAAATGCGATAAGATTGTTAGAATGATCACCGATATAGTCTGCACTGCCATCCAGAACCATAATCTGAACCCATGGGAAGAATGCGATAAGGTTTAAGAGTGATTGGCCGATATAGTCTGCACTGCCATAGACCAATAATCGAACCCAGGGAAAATGTGATAAGATTGTAAGTGTGATCGCCGATATCGTCTGCACTGCCATCCAGCCAATAATCTGAACCCAGGGAAAATGCGATAAGATTGTTAAGTGATCACCGATATAGTCTGCACTGCCATCCAGACCATAATCTGAACCCAGGAAGAATGCGATAAGGTTTAAGAGTGGATCGCCGATATAGTCTGCACTGCCATCCAGACCCATAATCGTACCAGGGAAGAATGCGATAAGTTGTAAGAGTGATCGCCGATATAGTCTGCACTGCCATCCAGACATAATCTGAACCCAGGGAGAATGCGAATAAGATTGTAAGGTGATCGCCGATATAGTCTGCACTGCATCCAGACCAAATAATCTGAACCCAGGGAAGAATGCGATAAGATTGTTAGAGTGATCGCGATATAGTCTGCACTGGCCATCCAGACCATAATCTGAACTCAGGGAAGAATGCGATAAGATTGTAAGAGTATCGCCGATATAGTCTGCACTGCCATCCTAGACCCATAATCGAACCAGGGAAGAATGCGATAAGATTGTAAGTGTATCGCCGATATTCTCCACTGCCATCCAGACCAAATAATCGTACACCAGGGAAGATGCGATAAGATTGTAGAGTGGATCGCCGATATAGTTCTGCACTGCCATCCAGACCTCATAATCGACCGGGGAAGAATGCGATAGATTGTAAGTGTGATCGCCGATATAGTCCTGCACTGCCATCCAGACCCAATAATCTGAACCCAGGAAGAATGCGATAAGATTGTAAGAGTGATCGCGCATATAGTCTGCCCTGCATCCAGACCCATAAATCTGAACCCAGGGAAATGCGATAAGATTGTAAGAGTGATCGCCGATATAGTTCTGACTGCCATCCAGACGCCATAATCGTAACCAGGGAAGAATGCGATAAGATTGTAAGAGTGATCGCCGATATAGTCTGACACTGCCATCCAGACCATAATCTGAACCCAGGGAAGAATGCGATAGGTCTTAACGCTGGCTCAGTTTGAGGCCTAGACAACACATTGTCGCCGACGCACAGGGGGGGGTGGGTAGAGGGGTTTGCATTTAAACTGAGATTGGTTTATTCTGGCCCATTCTAACAACGTTTTCGTTTTGTCGGGTAAAAAAAAGGCGGGCACATTCGATCACCTGTCACAACCGAAGAGTGCGAAATGGCTATGGTTAACGAGAACAGCCAATGGAAAAAGAATACCAAAAAATCCCATTAGATTTAAGGCGTTCTTTTTTCTCTTTTTTTTTTACAAAATCATACGGGTTAATTCGACAAATGACTTTTGCTAGCAGTTATGAAATTTTAAGATGTACTAATTTCTACAGTCAAGTAATTGTTTCGTAATTTTGTACATAAGGGTACGAATATTTTTAAATTTAATTTTTTTTTTATTAACAGGAAATTTTTAGCGCCCCACGGACACTTTCGTTTATTTTTTTTATTCTTTTCTTTCCGAGAAAGAACGGAAGGAGATAAAAAATATACATTTTACGGTGTATATCGAGGAGGTAAAAACAAAACAACAAAAAAAAAAAACGAAAAGAGGGAGGGAAGACAAAAGGAAACTGTTTTAATTGATGGTTGTTAGATAAGTGTTAAAGTGTATATTACCCGATTAAATATTTATATTCATTATTTAAATTTGTTCCTGTCATTACGGCCGACATTTACTCCTCTCTCGTTCTTTAGATTATTATGATCTATCCCAGTTTGCTAGACGTTTTCCCGGGGGGGGAAGTATATATGTACTTATGGCATACCTATCTATACTGTTATATATGAGAGACAATGGATGACTTTTGTAAAGCCAAAAATGTTTATTTTACACGATTATAATTCTATATTTGTTAAAACAGTTTTTAACAGAGTATAAAATGGGGTATATGCATTTCTTACACTTTATTTTATTCGATTATAATTTAAAATTTTTTTTTTTAAATCTTTTCTTAAGAAGTTAATCCACTTCATTTTCAACCAATATTTTCCATTTGATTTTTACTATTAACTTTCCTGAATTTATTTGTTTTCACACATTTTCTTATCCGAATTAATTTTATTTTCTTCTGTCTTCATTAAGAATTTAACCAAGTGTTATATGCTTTCAGCTATTCGCATTGGGCTTTTTCGAAAATTTCAAAACTGGAAATCCGTATCAATTTTCGTCCATCGAAAAAAATAGATAAATATAAAATAAAAGAAAAATGTGTGTTAATCTCTTTTATTCCGGCCAAAATTTTAATGGTTAATATCAAGAATATACATGATACTGACTAGTCATAACTTATCACTGTGATACTAATGATGGAAGGAGAACATCGTCAGAATAAATAAATAAATGAATAACGAATAATAAATATGTTAAAAATTCCAGGTATGGGTGGTGGTGTCTTTTTACGGACACAAAAGATGGTCCCATAAAGTTTAAGCAGAATTGTACGGGGCCTCTACGTAAGTTAGCCACTTAGAGATATATAGTGAGGCAGTTAGGTATTAAAGCAAAAAGGCTATTTTATGAGAAAGCTCTTTTTGAAGAATAAATGGTCAAAATATTGAAAACATGAAATCTGATCTAAGAGTAAGTGTTTTAAATTTTAAAGAGAAATCATAGTCAGAAGTCGGAAATTGAAATTTAAATGCCAAACATTCTGGGTGGTCCCTGGCCCGTAGGGAGGTGTAGGGGAATTTTATCAGCTAAGCTCAGCTAAGACAGTTTGCCCGGGCCGTTGATGTGATATGTCGCCAGTAGCAGTAGAGATAGAAAAGCCAGGAATCCACACAGTGAGCCCAGTACAGCACTTTCTTGCCAGCTGAGATAGACTGCAAAGTGTGACAACTTCTTCCTCAGCGTCCTGTTATCAAACTTTGTGTTTGTTGTTTTATTTTTAATCCCTGCGAACCGCTGTTTCTCTGACTCCTGTACTTCGTCTTACAACCTTTATCGCATCTTCCCTGGTTTTCATATTATTGGTATGGGATGGCAGTGCAGGACTATATCGGCGATCACTCTTTGAACCTTATCGCATTCTTCCCTGGGGCAGATTATTGGTCTTGATTGGCCATGCAGACATTATCGGCGATCACTCTTACAACTTATCGCATCTTCCCTGGTTTTCAGATTTATTGTCTGGATGGCAGTGCAGACTATATCGGCGATCACTCTTACAACTTATCGGCATTCTTCCTGGGTTTCAGATATTGGTCCTTGATTGGCAGTGCAGACTATATCGGCGATCACTCTTACAATCTTATCGCATTCTTCCTGGGTCAGATTATTGGTCTGGATGGCAGTGCAGACTATATCGGCGATCACTCTTACAATCTTATCGCATTCTTCCCTGGGTTCAGATTATTGGTCTGGATGGCAGTGCAGACTATATCGGCGATCACTCTTACAACTTATCGCATTCTTCCCTGGTCAGATATGGGTCTGGATGGCAGTGCAGACTATATCAGGCCCTATCATCTTTACAATCTTATCGCATTCTTCCCGGGTTTCAGATTATTGGTCTTGATGGCAGTGCAGACTATATCGGCGATCACTTTACAATCTTATCGCATTCTTCCGCTGCGGTCGAATTTTGGTCTGGATGGCAGTGAGCAGACTATAGTCCCTGGCTTACACACTTACGAATCTCCTTATCGCATTCTTCCCTGGTTTCAGATTATTGGTCTGGATGCAGTGCAGACTATATCGGCGATCACTCTTAGAACCTTATCGCATTCTTCCCTGGTTCAGATTATTGGTCTTGATGCAGTGCAGACTATATCGGCGATCACTCTTACAACCTTATCGCATTCTTCCCTGGGTTCAGATTATTGGTCTGGATGGCAGGTGCCAGACTATATCGGCGATCACTCTTAGAACCTTATCGCATTCTTCCCTGGGTTCAGATTATTGGTCTGGATGGCAGTGCAGACTATATCGGCGATCACTCTTTACAACTTATCGCATTTTCCGGGTTCAGATTATTGGGATGGCAGTCGACTATTATCGGCGATCAGGACATTATTCCTGGTCAGATTATTGGTCTTGATGGCAGTGCAGACTATATCGGCGATCACTCTTACAACCTTATCGCATTCTTCCCTGGGTTCAGATTATGGTCTGGATGCAGTGCAGACTTATATCGGCGATCACTCTTACAATCTTATCGCATTCTTCCCTGGGTTCAGATTATTGGTCTGGATGGCAGTGCAGACTATATCGGCGATCACTCTTTACAAACCTTATCGCTTCTTCCCTGGTTTCAGATTATGGTCTGGATGGCAGTGCAGACTATATCGCCGATCACTCTTACAACCTTATCGCATTCTTCCTTGGGTCAGGATTATTGGTCTGGATGGCAGTGCAGACTATATCGGCGATCACTCTTACAACTTATCGCATTCTTCCCTGGGTTCAGATTATGGGTCTGGATGGCAGTGCAGACTATATCGGCGATCACTCTTACAACCTTATCGCATCTTCTCCCTGGTTCAGATTATTTGGTCTGGATGGCAGTGCAGACTATACGGCGATCACTCTTACAACCTTATTCGCATTCTTCCCGGGGTTTCAGATTATTGGTCTGGATGGCAGTGCAGACTATATCGGCGATCACTCTTAGAACTTATCGCATTCTTCCTGGGTCAGATTATTGGTCTGGATGGCAGTGCAGACTATATCGGGGCGATCACTCTTGAACCTTATCGCATTCTTCCCTGGGTTCAGATTATGGGTCTGGATGCAGTGCAGACTATATCGGCGATCACTCTTAAGAACCTATCGCATTCTTCCCTGGGTTCAGATTATTGGTCTGGATGGCAGTGCAGACTTACTATCGGCGATCACTCTACAAATCTTATCGCATTCTTCCCTGGGTTTCATATTATTAGGTCTAGATGGCAGTGCAGACTATATCGGCGATACTCTTACAACCTTATCGCATTCTTCCCTGGTTAAGATTTGGGTCTGGATGGCAGTGCAGACTATATCGGCGATCACTTCTTAACAACCTTATCGCATTCTTCCCGGTTCAGATTATTGGTCCTTGATGGCAGTGCAGACTATATCGGCGATCACTCTACAACTTATCGCATTCTTCCCTGGTTTCAGATTATGGTCTGGATGGCAGTGCAGACTATATCGGCATCACTCTTACAACCTTATCGCATTCTTCCCTGGGTCAGATTATTGGTCTGGATGGCAGTGCAGACTATATCGGCGATCACTCTGAACTTATCGCATTCTCCTGGGTTCAGATTATTGGTCTGGATGGCAGTGCAGACTATATCGGCGATCACTCTTACAACCTTATCGCATTCTTCCCTGGTTTCAGATTATGGGTCTGGATGGCAGTGCAGACTATATCGGCGATCACTCTTAAACTTATCGCATTCTTCCCTGGGTTCAGATTATTGGTCTGGATGGCAGTGCAGACTATATCGGCGATCACTCTTACAACCTTATCGCATTTCTTCCCTGGGTTCAGATTATTGGTCTGGAGCAGTGCAGACTATATCGGCGATCACTCTTAGAACCTATATCGCATCTTCCCTGGGTTCAGATTATTGTCTGGATGGCAGTGCAGACTATATCGGCGATCACTCTTAGAACCTTATCGCATTCTTCCCCTGGCGTTCAGATTATTGGTCTGGATGGCAGTGCAGACTATATCGGCGATCACTCTTACAACTTATCGCATTCTTCCCTGGGTTCGATTATTGGGTCTGGATGGCAGTGCAGACTATATCGGCGATCACTCTTACAATCTTATCGCATTCTTCCCTGGGTTCAGATTATTGGTCTGGATGGCAGTGCAGACTATATCGGCGAATCACTCTTACAACTTATCGCATTCTTCCCTGGTTCAGATTATTGGTCTGGATGGCATGCAGGACTATATCGGCGATCACTTACAATCTTATCGCATTCTTCCCTGGGTCAGATTATTGGTCTCGATGGCAGTGCAGACTATATCGGCGATCACACTTAGAACCTTATCGATTCTTCCCTGCGTTTAGATTTATTGGTCTGGATGCGAGTGCAGGACCAAAATCTGCACCCAGGGAAAGAATGCCGATAAGTTCTAGGATGATCGCGATATAGTCTGCACTGCCATCCAGACCAATATCTGAACCCAGGAAGAATTGCATAATGTTTAAGGTGATCGGCGATATAGTCTGCACTGCCATCCAGACCAATAATCTGAACCCAGGGAAGAATGCGATAAGTCTAAGAGTGATCGCCGATATAGTCTGCACTGCCATCCAGACCAATAATCTGAACCAGGGAAGAATGCGATAAGGTTGTAAGAGTGATCGCCGATATAGTCTGCACTGCCATCCAGACCAATAATCGAACCCAGGGGAAGAATGCGATAAGATTGTAAGAGTGATCGCCGATATAGTCTGCACTGCCATCCAGACCATAATCTGAACCCAGGGAAGAATGCGATAAGTTGTAAGAGTGATCGCCGATATAGTCTGCACTGCCATCCAGACCAATAATCTGAACCCAGGGAAGAATGCGATAAGTTCTAAGAGTGATCGCCGATATAGTCTGCACTGCCATCCAGACCCAATAATCTGAACCCAGGGAAGAATGCGATAAGATTGTAGAGTGATCGCCGATATAGTCTGCACTGCCATCCAGACCCATAATCTGAACCCAGGAAGAATGCGATAAGGTTGTAAGAGTGATCGCCGATATAGTCTGCACTGCCATCCAGACCCATAATCTGAACCCAGGGAAGAATGCGATAAAGGTTCTAAGAGTGATCGCCGATATAGTCTGCACTGCCATCCAGACCCATAATATGAACCCAGGGAAGAATGCGATAAGATTGTAAGAGTGATCGCCGATATAGTCTGCACTGCCATCCAGACCCATAATCTGAAACCAGGGAAGAATGCGATAAGATTGTAAGAGTGATCGCCGATATAGTCTGCACTGCCATCCAGACCCATAATCTGAACCCAGGGAAGAATGCGATAAGATTGTAAGAGTGATCGCCGATATAGTCTGCACTGCCATCCAGACCATAATCTGAAACCAGGGAAGAATGCGATAAGATTGTAAGAGTGATCGCCGATATAGTCTGCACTGCCATCCAGACCATAATCTGAACCAGGGAAGAATGCGATAAGATTGTAAGAGTGATCGCCGATATAGTCTGCACTGCCATCCAGACCCATAATCTGAACCCAGGGAAGAATGCGATAAGATTGTAAGAGTGATCGCCGATATAGTCTGCACTGCCATCCAGACCCATAATCTGAACCCAGGGAAGAATGCGATAAGATTGTAAGAGTGATCGCCGATATAGTCTGCACTGCCATCCAGACCATAATCTGAACCCAGGGAAGAATGCGATAAGATTGTAAGAGTGATCGCCGATATAGTCTGCACTGCCATCCAGACCAATAATCTGAACCCAGGGAAGAATGCGATAAGATTGTAAGAGTGATCGCCGATATAGTCTGCACTGCCATCCAGACCATAATCTGAACCCAGGGAAGAATGCGATAAGGTTGTAAGAGTGATCGCCGATATAGTCTGCACTGCCATCCAGACCAATAATCTGAACCCAGGGAAGAATGCGATAAGTTGTAAGAGTGATCGCCGATATAGTCTGCACTGCCATCCAGACCAATAATCTGAACCCAGGGAAGAATGCGATAAGGTTGTAAGAGTGATCGCCGATATAGTCTGCACTGCCATCCAGACCAATAATCTGAAACCAGGGAAGAATGCGATAAGGTTGTAAGAGTGATCGCCGATATAGTCTGCACTGCCATCCAGACCAATAATCTGAAACCAGGGAAGAATGCGATAAGGTTGTAAGAGTGATCGCCGATATAGTCTGCACTGCATCCAGACCAATAATCTGAACCCAGGGAAGAATGCGATAATCTAAGTAAGAGTGATCGCCGATATAGTCTGCACTGCCATCCAGACCAATAATCTGAAACCAGGGAAGAATGCGATAAGATTGTAAGAGTGATCGCCGATATAGTCTGCACTGCCATCCAGACCAATAATCTGAACCCAGGGAAGAATGCGATAAGTTCTAAGAGTGATCGCCGATATAGTCTGCACTGCCATCCAGACCCATAATCGAACCCAGGGAAGAATGCGATAAGATTGTAAGAGTGATCGCCGATATAGTCTGCACTGCCATCCAGACCATAATCTGAACCCAGGGAAGAATGCGATAAGATTGTAAGAGTGATCGCCGATATAGTCTGCACTGCCATCCAGACCATAATCTGAACCCAGGGAAGAATGCGATAAGATAAGAGTGATCGCCGATATAGTCTGCACTGCCATCCAGACCATAATCTGAACCCAGGGAAGAATGCGATAAGATTGTAAGAGTGATCGCCGATATAGTCTGCACTGCCATCCAGACCAATAATCTGAAACCAGGGAAGAATGCGATAAGATTGTAGAGTGATCGCCGATATAGTCTGCACTGCCATCCAGACCCATAATCTGAACCAGGGAAGAATGCGATAAGGTTGTAAGAGTGATCGCCGATATAGTCTGCACTGCCATCCAGACCAATAATCTGAAACCAGGGAAGAATGCGATAAGGTTGTAAGAGTGATCGCCGATATAGTCTGCACTGCCATCCAGACCAATAATCTGAACCCAGGGAAGAATGCGATAAGATTGTTAAGAGTGATCGCCGATATAGTCTGCACTGCCATCCAGACCAATAATCTGAACCCAGGGAAGAATGCGATAAGATTGTAAGAGTGATCGCCGATATAGTCTGCACTGCCATCCAGACCATAATCTGAACCAGGGAAGAATGCGATAAGATTGTAAGAGTGATCGCCGATATAGTCTGCACTGCCATCCAGACCAATAATCTGAACCCAGGAAGAATGCGATAAGATTGTAAGAGTGATCGCCGATATAGTCTGCACTGCCATCAGACCATAATCTGAACCCAGGGAAGAATGCGATAAGATTGTAAGAGTGATCGCCGATATAGTCTGCACTGCCATCCAGACCCATAATCTGAACCCAGGAAGAATGCGATAAGATTGTAAGAGTGATCGCCGATATAGTCTGCACTGCCATCCAGACCCATAATCTGAAAACCAGGGAAGAATGCGATAAGATTGTAAGAGTGATCGCCGATATAGTCTGCACTGCCATCCAGACCAATAATCTGAACCCAGGAAAATGCGATAAGGTTAGAATGACCGATATAGTCTGCACTGCCATCCAGACCCATAATCTGAACCCAGGGAAGAATGCGATAAGGTTCTAAGAGTGATGCCGATATAGTCTGCACTGCCATCTAGACCAATAATCTGAACCCAGGGAAATGTGATAATGTTCTAAGTGTGATCGCCGATATCGTCTGCACTGCCATCCAGACCAATAATCTGAACCCAGGGAAAAATGCGATAAGGTTGTAAGAGTGATCGCCGATATAGTCTGCACTGCCATCCAGACCAATAATCTGAACCCAGGGAAGAATGCGATAAGTTGTAAGAGTGATCGCCGATATAGTCTGCACTGCCATCCAGACCAATAATCTAACCCAGGGAAGAATGCGATAAGTTTGATCGCCGATATAGTCTGCACTGCCATCCAGACCATAATCTGAACCCAGGGAAGAATGCGATAGATTGTAAGAGTGATCGCCGATATAGTCTGCACTGCCATCCAGACCAATAATTGAACCAGGAAGAATGCGATAAGATTGTAAGAGTGATCGCCGATATAGTCTGCACTGCCATCCAGACCATAATCTGAACCCAGGGAAGAATGCGATAAGATTGTAAGATGATCGCCGATATAGTCTGCACTGCCATCCAGACCATAATCTGAACCCAGGAAGAATGCGATAAGATTGTAAGAGTGATCGCCGATATAGTCTGCACTGCCATCCAGACCATAATCTGAACCCAGGAAGAATGCGATAAGATTGTAAGAGTGATCGCCGATATAGTCTGCACTGCCATCCAGACCCATAATCTGAACCCAGGGAAGAATGCGATAAGTGTAAGAGTGATCGCCGATATAGTCTGCACTGCCATCCAGACCAATAATCTGAACCCAGGGAAGAATGCGATAAGTTCTAAGAGTGATCGCCGATATAGTCTGCACTGCCATCCAGCCATAATCTGAACCCAGGGAAGAATGCGATAAGATTGTTAGAGTGATCGCCGATATAGTCTGCACTGCCATCCAGACCAATAATCTGAACCCAGGAAGAATGCAATAATTTAAGTGTGATCGCCGATATAGTCTGCACTGCCATCAAGCCAGGGAAGAATGCGATAAGATTGTAAGAGTGATCGCCGATATAGTCTGCACTGCCATCCAGACCATAATCTGAACCCAGGGAAGAATGCGATAAGGTTAGAGTGATCGCCGATATAGTTTGCACTGCCATCCAGACCATAATCTGAATCCAGGGAAGAATGCGATAAGATTGTAAGAGTGATCGCCGATATAGTCTGCACTGCCATCCAGACCCATAATCTGAAACCAGGGAAGAATGCGATAAGATTGTAAGAGTGATCGCCGATATAGTCTGCACTGCCATCCAGACCAATAATCTGAACCCAGGGAAGAATGCGATAAGATTGTTAGAGTGATCGCCGATATAGTCTGCACTGCCATCCAGACCATAATCCGTACCCAGGGAAGAATGCGATAAGATTGTAAGAGTGATCGCCGATATAGTCTGCACTGCCATCTAGACCTATAATATGAACCCGGGAAGAATGCGATAAGATTGTAAGTGTGATCGCCGATATAGTCTGCACTGCCATCCAGACCCATAATCTGAACCCAGGGAAGAATGCGATAAGATTGTAAGAGTGATCGCCGATATAGTCTGCACTGCCATCCAGACCCATAATCTGAACCCAGGGAAGAATGCGATAAGATTGTAAGAGTGATCGCCGATATAGTCTGCACTGCCATCCAGACCCATAATCCGTACCCAGGGAAGAATGCGATAAGATTGTAAGAGTGATCGCCGATATAGTCTGCACTGCCATCCAGACCCACAATCTGAACCCAGGGAAGAATGCGATAAGATTGTAAGAGTGATCGCCGATATAGTCTGCACTGCCATCCAGACCAATAATCTGAACCCAGTTAAAAATGCGATAAGATTGTTAGAATGATCACCGATATAGTCTGCACTGCCATCCAGACCCATAATCTGAACCCATGGAAGAATGCGATAAGGTTCTAAGAGTGATTGCCGATATAGTCTGCACTGCCATCTAGACCAATAATCTGAACCCAGGGAATAATGTGATAATGTTCTAAGTGTGATCGCCGATATCGTCTGCACTGCCATCCAGGCCAATAATCTGAACCCAGGGAAAAATGCGATAAGATTGTTAGAGTGATCACCGATATAGTCTGCACTGCCATCCAGACCAATAATCTGAACCCAGGGAAGAATGCAATAAGGTTCTAAGTGTGATCGCCGATATAGTCTGCACTGCCATCCAGACCAATAATCTGAACCCAGGGAAGAATGCGATAAGGTTGTAAGAGTGATCGCCGATATAGTCTGCACTGCCATCCAGACCAATAATCTGAACCCAGGGAAGAATGCGATAATGTTCTAAGAGTGATCGCCGATATAGTCTGCACTTCTATCCAGACCAATAATCTGAACCCAGGGAAGAATGCGATACGGTTGTAAGAGTGATCGTCGATATAGTCTGCACTGCCATCCAGACCAATAATCTTAACTCAGGGAAGAATGCGATAAGATTGTAAGAGTGATCGCCGATATAGTCTGCACTGCCATCCAGACCCATAATCCGAACCCAGGGAAGAATGCGATAAGATTGTTAAAGTGATCGCCGATATAGTCTGCACTGCCATCCAGACCCATAATCCGTACCCAGGGAAGAATGCGATAAGATTGTAAGAGTGATCGCCGATATAGTCTGCACTGCCATCTAGACCTATAATATGAAACCGGGGAAGAATGCGATAAGATTGTAAGTGTGATCGCCGATATAGTCTGCACTGCCATCCAGACCCATAATCTGAACCCAGGGAAGAATGCGATAAGATTGTAAGAGTGATCGCCGATATAGTCTGCACTGCCATCCCGACCCATAATCTGAACCCAGGGAAGAATGCGATAAGATTCTAAGAGTGATCGCCGATATAGTCTGCACTGCCATCCAGACCCATAATCCGTACCCAGGGAAGATGCGATAAGATTGTAAGAGTGATCGCCGATATAGTCTGCACTGCCATCCAGACCAATAATCTGAACCCAGGGAAGAATGCGATAAGGTTAATTAACGCTGGCACGAATCCCAGTAATGAGAAGAAGCCTAGACCAAACATCTTGTCGCCCGCAACGGAATGTGAGTTAAGGGTTGACTTTAAACTGAGATTGGTTTTTCCTGGCCACATTCTAAAAACAACGTTTCGTTTTGTCGGGGTAAAAAAAAAAAGGACGGCACTAAAATCGATCACTGTCACAACCGAAAGAAGTGCGAAATGGCTATGGTTAACGAGAAACAGCCAATGGAAAAAGAATACCCAAAAAATCCCAATTAGATTTTAAGCAGTTCTTTTTCTCTTTTTTTTTTTTTACAATCAATTCTTGGGTTGAAATTCGACAAATTGACTTTTGACTTAGTCAGTTAAATGAAATTTTCAAGATGTACTATTTCTAAGTCAGTAATTGTTTCGTATATTTTTGTACCATAATGGTGTAGATATTTTTAAATTTAATTTTTTTTTATAACAGGGAAATTTTAGCGCCTCCACCGACACTTATTCGTTTATTTTTATTCTATTTCTTTCCGAGAAAAGAACGGAAAGGAGATAAAAAATATACATTTACGTGTATATCTGAGGAGGGTAAAAAACAAAACAAAAAAAAAAAACGAAAAAAAGAAGGGGAAAGGGAAGACAAAAGGAAACTGTTTTAATTGATGGTTGGTTTAGATTAGTGTTAAAGTGTATATTAACCCGATTAAATAATTTTCATATTCAATTATTAAATTTGTTCCTGTCAATAACGGCCGACATTTACTCCCCTCGTTCTTTAGATTATTTATTGATCTATTCAGTTTTGCTAACGTTTCCCGGGAGGGGGGAAGTAAATATATGTACTTATGCATACCTATATACTTATACATGTATATATGAGAAAACGAAAACAATGCGAATGACTTTTGTAAGCCATAAAATGTTATTTTAACACGATTAAATAATTCTATATTTGTTAAACGAGTTTTTAACCGAGTATAAATGGGGTAAATGCATTTCTTACACTTTATTTTCATTCGGATTTAATTTTAATTTTTTTTTTAGAAAATCTTTTCTTAAGAAGTGTAAATCCACTATTCATTTTCAACCAAAATATTTTAACCAATGGATAATTATTTACTTTAAACAATTTCATCTGAATTTATTTGTTTTACACATTTTCATCCGAATTAATTTTAATTTTCTTTGTCTTCATTAGAAATTTTTTTTAACCAAGTGTATATGCTTTCAGCTATTCGCATTGCTTTTCGAAAATTTCAAAACTGGAAACCCGTAATCAATTTCGTCCATCGTAAAAAATAGATAAATAAATAAAATAAAGAAAAAATGTGTGTATCTTTTTAATCCGGCAAAATTTTAATGGTTAATAATCAAGAATATACATGATAACTGACATAGTCATAAACTTTATCACTGTGATACTATGATGGAAGGAGAACATCGTCAGAATAAATAAATAAATGAATAAACGAATAAAAATAGAATATGTTAAATTCCAGGTATGGGTGGGTGGTTGTCTTTTTACGGACACAAAAGATTGGGCCATAAAGTTTAAGAGAATTGTACGGCCTCCGTAAAGTTAAGCCACTTAGAGATAATATATTGAGGCATCTAGGTATTAAAAGCAAAAAGGCTATTTTTATGAGGAAAGCTCTTTTGAAGAAATTAATGGTCAAAATATTGAAAACATGAAGTCTGATCTTAAGAGTAAGTGTTTTAATTTTAAGAGAAATCATAGTCAGAAAGTCGGAATTGAATTTAAGTGCCAAACATCTGGGTGGTCTGGCCGTAGGGAGGTGTAGGGTAGAATTTTACATGAATTCAGCTAAGCTCCAGCTAAGACAGTTTGGCCCGGGCCGTTGATGTGATATTGTCGCCAGTAGCAGTAGAGATAGAAATAGCCAGGAATCCACAACAGTGAGGCCAGTAGCCAGCAACTTTCTTGCCAGCTGAGATAGACTGCAAAAGTGTGACAACTTCTTCCATCAGCGTCCTGTTATCAAACTTTGTGTTTTGTTGTTTTATTTTTAATCCCTGCGAACCTGTCTCTGACTCCTGTACTTACGAATCGGCCAGCACAGAATATCACAACGTTAGGGTCTAGACATTGTGCAAAGAAGGTGCAAGAGTGCAAACGTGTATTCACACATCACAAAAAACTAGAAATTAGAATTAACCGCACGAATACAAACTCTGTCAAAATATAAACCGAAAAATGTCAAAATATAAACCAAAAAAAGTCAAAATGTAAAGCAAAAAAAGTCGATATGCAAACTTAAAAATGTCAAAATATAAACCGAAAAAAACCCAAAAAACAAACAAAAAAACAAAACAAAATATAAACCAAAATGTTAAAACATGAACTGAAAAATAAAAATATAAAAAGAAAAAGTCAAAATATAAAAAGGAAAATCCCAAAATATAAACCGAATAACGTTAACGTATAAAGCAAAAAAGTCAAAATATAAACTGAAAGAAAAATCTAAATACAGATAAAAATGAGCAAAATATAAACTGAAATCGGTCATTATAAACCGAAAAATTTCAAAATATAAACCGAAAAATTTCAAAATATAAACCGAAAAATTTCAAAATATAAACCGAAAAAATCAGAATGTAAGCCAAAAAAGTCAAAATAAAACCGAAACAAGGCAAAATATAAACAGAAAAATTCAAAGTAAAAATTGAAAAATGTCAAAATATAAAACGAAGAAAGTCAAAATATAAACAAAAAAATAAAAAATAAAACAAAAACTGTAAAAAAAATAAAAAAATAAAAATAAAACGAAAAAAATGAAATAAAAAAAATGTCAAAAAATAAACCGGAAAAGTCAAAACATGAACTGAAAAATCAAAATATTATAAGAAAAAGTTAAAATTTCAAAAGGAAATGCCGAAATATAAACCGAAAAAAGTCAAAATATAAACTGTAAAAAGTCAAAATATGAATTGAAAAAATAAAAATATAAATTAAAAAAGGCAAAATATAAACTCAAATAGGTCTTAATATAAACCGAACATTAACAAAATATAAACCGAAAAAGTCAAAATACAAGCAAAAAAAGTCAAAATATCAACCGAAAAAAGTCAAAATGTAAACTGAAAAAAATCAAAATATGAACCGAAAAAAGGAAAAATATAAAACGAAGAAAGTCAAAATATAAAATGAAAAAACGTCATAAACCAAAAAAATTTCGAGTCAAAATATAAACTTCAACAAGTCAAAATATAAACCCAAAAATAAAAACATAAAACGAAAAAAAGAAAAAAGAAGATAAACCGAAAAAGTCAAAATATAAACTGAAAAAAGTGAAATTTAAAGCAAAAAAAGTCAAAATATACGATGAAAAAAAGAAAAAACAAAGGAGAAAATATAAACAGAAAAGTGTCATAATATAAACCGAAAAAGTGACAAGAAAAACTTAAAAATGTAAAAAATAAACCAACAAAACTAAAATATTAGCTGAAAAAAAGTCAAAATATAAAGAGACAAAATTAAGATATAAACTGAAAAAGTCAAAATATCAACCGACAAAAGAAAAAAATACAAAATAAAAAAGTAAAAATATAAACTAAAAAAAAGTCATATAAACCGAAAACGTCTCAAAATAAACCGAAATATTTCAAAATGAAAACTTAAACAGGTCAAAATATAAACTGAAAAAAAATAAAAATATAAACCCAAAAAGTCAAAATAAAAAACTGCCCCCCCCCAAAAAAAAAATCTAAATAAAACAAAAAAAAAATGTACACAGAAAAATGACAAAATATAAAGGGAAAATAGTCAAAATATAAACCGAGAAAAGTCAAAATATAATAAATAAATAATAAATATATTTTATCTTTTCACTTCGGGGGGTGGGGTGGGGGGAGGAAGTGAAAAGATAAAATAAAAAAGTCAAAATTAACGATAAAAGTCAAAATATAAACTGAAAAAAGTCAAAATATTAAAAAAATCTCAAAGTGTAAAACGAAAACAGTCAAAATATAAACCGAGAAATAGTATAAATATAAACGCAAAAAGTCACAATACAAACTGAAACAAGTCAAATGATAAAGCGAAAAAATCAAAATACAAACTGAACCAAGTTAAAATATAAACCGGAAAAAGTCAACATATAAACCAAAAAAGTCAAAATATAAACTGAAAAAATTGAAAATATAAATCGAAAGAAGTCAAAATATAAACCAAAAAGTCAAAATATAAAGTAAAAAAGTCATAATATAAACCGAAAATTCAAAATATAAACCGAAAAGTATTATCTGCGTTATTCGGACTATTGTCCCCATGTTCATTGTTATTTGTACAACGTTTCGGTCGATATGCCCTCCGGCCTTCTTCAGGTATTTCTTGTCGGACTCGGGAACATTTTCAGATTCGGGAACATTCTTTTCGAACTCGGGAACTTTCTTGTCGTAACCAGGAGCCATCACGGAACTCTGAACCTAACCCTTTATTTAGTCCACGGGGGTATCCTGTTCTCATTCCGGTAACCATAGCTGGGTTAGTTGTGTTAATTATTTTTCTATGTTACTGCCTCTACTCAGGATTGAACTCGGGATCCAGAGATAACTGTCATTTAGAACTGTCTTAACCTAACTACCTTATCCACTAGGCCATGTATCGAATTGGACAAAGTTCCCGAGTTCGAAAAGAAGGTTCCCGAGTCCGACAAGAAATACCGGAAGAGGGCCGGAGGGCATATCGACCGAAACGTTGTACAAATAACAATGAACATGGGGACAATAGTCCGAATAACAAAGATAATACTAATCATCAAACCTCATCTCAAACATTCAGAGAAATAATAAACTGAAAAATGCCAAAATTTTAAACTAAAACCTCACACACATTTTGTATGTCACACGTTACATATTGTATATTGCATGTTGTTTGTTGAATACACCGTGTGTATAAAGCCTTTAATCCTGTTTCATTCCCTGGTGACTTTATCATTATCTTGTCAACGTAATTACCATAGATATAAACTGAAAAAAGTCAATATATAAATTGAAAAAATCAAAATATAAAAAGAAAAAAGTTAAAATATAAACCGAAAAATCAAAAGAAAAAACCGAAAAAGTTAAAATCGAAACTGAAAAAAAAAAGTCAAAATATAAACCGAAAAAAAGTTAAAATACAATCCGAAAATAGCCAAAATGTAAACACAAAAAATCAAAATATAAACTTAAACAAGTAAAAATATAAAACGGAAAAATTCAAAATATAAGCCGAAAAAAGTCAACATATAAACTGAAAAATGTCAAAATATAAACTGAAAAAAAGTTAAAATATAATCCGAAAAAAGTCAAAATGTGAACACAAAAAAATCAAAATATAAACTGAAACAAGTAAAAATATAAAACGGAAAAGTCAAATTATAATCCTAAAAAAGTCAAAATGTAAACCGAAAAAAGTCAAAATATAAACCTAAAATTGTTGGAATATTTTGCGTATATATATATATATATATTGATTAATGCAAAAAATACATTAAATATGGCACAAGGCTGAAATTGGGGAGGGGAAAAAAGCTGGTCATCACTATCCTAACTTTTAACTTAGCTATTCTCATTCGTGACCCGATTCATTCTACAAATTTTCCATTCACCATAAAAACAATTCGCACAACTGTCACCAAAACTTCTCAGTCACTCTATGTTAAGTACTGCACCTAATCCGTATTTACATAGTCATGAGGGAGGGGTGAATTGATATATATTTACAAATAAAAACCCTAAAGTAAAAATGAAAAAAAAAGAAAAAAAAAGAAAGAAAGATCTAGAAAAAATAAAATGATTGTTAGTATAGGCTCACTTAATATTAAGGCAGAAAAACTAGTTCACCGGTTCGGAAAAATGCTTCATTCTTTCTCGTCGTCCAAATCACGACTCTCAACGCCGAATAAACAGAGTAAAACATAAAGTTTTTTCCTGTCAAGCGACGTCTCAAGATTGCTTAATACAGTCCGGGCTTCCAGGGAAAAGGATTTTCCGCACTGCATGAGAACCATGTAGACTGCTTCAGAAGCGGTTTTACAACCGGGCAGGTAAAGAAGGCGTGCTCAAGCGACTCCCCCCCTACACCGGGTGCAAACTAGCAGAGTAGCCAAACCTGCTTTCCTCAGCTTCTTGCCAACCCAGAGGGCGCCTCGAATCAATCGCCAGGTGAGTGAAGCCTCGTTATTATTGAGACCCGGGAGCCCAAGGCCAGATTGAGGGACCCTCAGCCTTTGTCACACCGAGCTTTTCTGTTGTCATCTCGAACGCCCCCTCACTAGCATGCGATATAATGCCTTACGTGACGGCGGCCTAACTGTAACCGTGACAGAACTTTCAGGGCATGCCGACACTCGTGATAGAAGGAGCATTATTTCCTGGGTAAACGGTGGGCCTTCCCATTTTCGGAATGCACACTTCTCAAGGCCTGGAAGGTCTTCTTGGATACTTTATTCCAGAATTTTCCGGTTGCGTCGTGTTCTGCAGTCAACTGTAGTTAACTGAAACGTAACGTGTGACGTCGCGTCTCCACGCTCGGTACACCTAAACCGCCTTCAGAAAGATGAAGGCAACAGATCTCGCGACGCATCAAGGGAGCCCAATTGTTCCAGATTAACCGAAACAGGGCTCTTTCTAACTGAATTAGAAAGGTGGACGGGAAAGGAAGTACTGAAAGAAGGTAAAGGATGAGGGGGTAGAAGTGCGAACCGCACATCTCTGCCCCTTTAAAGAAATCCTAATCCGTGACCATATGCCAATAGTGGCCACGACCTTTTCAAGTACCTCAGACCAGTTTTTCTCCAGCTGTAGATCAGGACCGAACCAGACGCCGAGTATCTTGCAGGGACCGGGAAGAGCACAACACTTCTACGAACCCAACCGTAGACCTACCGACTTGTCACGGTTAATTATGGCCCCTGTGACGACTTCATATCTTCCCAATTCTACGCTGACCTCCGCCACCTCGGCACTGCTCGTTACAAGCAAAGTTACATCATCAGCGTAGGCGGTATACTTGGCCGAAGTGCAAGCACCAGGCAAAGCAATCCCGCGAAGGAGCGGGTTCGCCCTTATCTTGCGCAGAAAGGGTTCCAATACTAGAACGTGCAGCAAGGGCGATAGAGAACAACCTTGTAGAATTGATCGATATAAGATGAAGGGTTTCGATCTTACTCCATTCATCTCCACCATGACTCCGGGGGACGCATACAGAAACCGAATCCAGATACGGAAATTCACGCCAAAGCCGACCGCAGAAATAACAGCCTCCAGAAAACCATGGTCAACCCTATCGAAGGCCTTGGACTGATCTAAATTGACCAGCGCGACTTTACCATCGACTTTGTCTATGATCGTGCGAATCATATGAAGGCAATACTGGATAGTCCTGCCCTTTACAAAACAAGACTATTCATGGGCTATTAGACTAGACAAGGATAGTCTGCAAACGATCTGCCAAGATCTTGCCCAAAATGTTCAAGACTGTGTTCAACATCGTCAAAAGGCAAAAGTTACTAACCCCATCCCCACCATGTTTGTTCTTGGAAAGCAACTTCACAACCCCTCAGGTAAAACGTTGGGGAATAGACCCCTGATTCATCCAGTTGTTGTAGACAGTTGCCAGCAAGGGGACAAATATGTGCGACAGCCTTAAGTACACTTCATAGGGGAGACCATCGATTCCAGGAGTCCTCTCCAACCCGACCGACTTCAGCACCTGCCGGATTTCGTCCTCTGTAATGCGCCCCTCACACCCAGCCCCTTCCGTCTCCTGAAGGCGAGGGAAGTCGGCAAGATAGGTGTCGAACTGAGCAGAGCTCAGTCCAGGCTCCCTAGTGAAGAGCTTCTGGTAGTAGTCCCTGAATTCCCCATAAATACCTTTGTTTGTAGTTCGACGCTGTCCGTCCGGCGATGTAACACTCGCGATGTGCCTCTGAGTGACAGGTCTCAGCTCCTCAGCCCGCCGATCTTGATCCATGTTCGTCGCCTCGCAAGACATTCTCTTTAACCTGGCCCTTACAACCTGAGCTTGATGCTTCTTGTGATTAGTGGAAGCCTGTTCAGCCTTAGCTATGTTAGTGGCTAAACTATCTCCCTCCCGTATAGCCGTATCTAGACTATTCTCTAAAAACCTTTGCTCTGCTAGTCTTTCTAGCTTGAGTCTTCTACCATAGTCGGCAGCAAAGGATCTAATAGTATCCTTAAGCCTAGACCACCACCCGTTCCAAATAAACCGCCCCCGTCAATTCCCGCTTAATGGTTAGTTCTAGCTCGCTAAGGAAATTTTTGTCTTCCAAAAGGGAAGCCTTGTTTCCAATAGCCAGACATCCTAGCTCCACCCCTATCTAATTCTAGTCTGACATAGACCATCCCTGATCAGAGCTACCTAACGCCTCAAAACTTAGACCATCTGTAAGCTCTATATCGACTCTCTTAGCACTCGGTCAATGTAGCTGGAGAGCTGACGACCAGAGGTGCCTCTACCGGTCCAAGTCCATACTACCCAATTTGGATGCTCCTCATGGAGCTTGTCGACGTGATCAAATCTGTCAACAAACTCCCTGAAGTATTTGGTACCCAAATTGTTAGTATTCTCTCTAACATCCCCTCTGTCTATCTTGGGGTCAAGGACGGCGTTCCAATCGCTCACTAAAACTACCCGTTTGCATGATGTCACATATGGATCGATGCGCGGAAAAAATCAGGTAGCTCACTCGTGACATTGGACCCATAAACCCCAATGAAACGAAACACCCTTCCTTTTATGGTAGCACCGACCACACAAATCCTTCCAGTCGGATCTGAAAAAACAAAAGAACAAACCGCATGAAGGTTTCTGTTAAACAGCCAAGTGACCCCTCTGGCACGACCATCAAAAATACTGAAAAGGAATCGTAATCACTTGCCAGTATCTCTTCATGGAGGCTCGAATCAAAGCGGGTCTCTTGTAAGCAACAGATATCCGTCTCACGGTCTCAAAGCCAGTGAAGGAGCTGTTGCCCTTTTGATTCCGACCTCAAGCCGCGAGCATTCAAACTTGCTAACCATAGATCCATTAAGAATGTTACTGGGGTTGGGGCCTTGGACTAAACATGTCACGGGACAGAACACCGGCGGTCTGACTCAATGAACCGAAACCCAGAGCATCAGTGAACAATGTACATAGGGAATGAGAGCTTTAAAGCACTATAAAGGGAAGGGTGTAATTTTATAGTGACCCTCCCTGGCTCAAATTGCATATCACCCTCCTCAGTCAAGATGCGTGCCTCATTGACTTCCTGATAGCCATGCTTTTTCCTGATTTCCGGCCCAATTGGATAACCAAAAGAACCCATGAGTTTGGGAAATTTTGAAGGTCCTCTACGTCCAGGTCGCTGAGTGATTTAAATTTTGGGAGGACCATCAAATTGTCCATTTTTTTGTGAGGAATGTTAGTTTCTTTGATTAGGAAATGTTAATTCCTCCCCCAAAAGCATTTTTTAAAGAGTGAGCAGCTCATCCTCTGAGCTCCCTACGGTAGGTCTCCGCTGCCGTTTGTGAGACTATGAGTTTGTTCCATGAGATGAGGTATGGGCTGGAGTGTTTTTTTGATTTGCTGAAGATGGTTTGGGGGTGACTTTCCGGGGAGATGATTTTGGAATGGAGTTGGCTGGGTTGGTTGGAGTGGGTTTGGGTGTGTGCTTTGGAGGGTGTTTGGGTGTCAACAGCGGAGAGGGATAAGCCCCCTTATGCCTAAGTATAGTCATTTTTGGAGGTGGCATAAAAGTGTGATGATGAGGGTGTTGGAGGTCTCTGAACCCTCTGAAGCTTTGGTGATATGGAAGGGGTGGAGCAAGGACATCCTTTGTGAGGTGAAATGGCCTTGGTGGTTGTTGATTTGGCCTGGTCCAGCTCTTTTTTCCACTGTAGGAGTTTTTCAAACTTCTCCTTCCCGGGACTGGAGCCAGTGACCTTGGTCTGGGCAGCATACGACCGTGGGTCTCTCCGCATTTGTCTGTGACTGCCTGGGATTCTCTAGGGGAAAGAGGTACCTCTGGTTGGACCTTCCTAACATTTACCTACAGTTATCCATTCCTCCTTGACTCTGTGGGTGTCACCGAAGGAGTCTCAGAGGTAGTAGGAGTCACGGCAGGCGAGATAAGGGGGTCTTCTTCCCCTGGCACTTTGAGGCAAGGTGACCAGTCTCAACGCAACGACAACACAAGGCTTCCTCTCCGTAACAATTATAAGGAGGCGGTGTCCGTTCACGACCAATCAGTTGGGTATAGAGCGGAAGGCTTCGGTGTCCAACATGATCTCAAAGCTCCATACCCCGCGCATATTGTCATGTACGACGTCGACGATCTCGCCGTATTGGAGTAAATATGCGTGATATTATCTCCAATGAGATAATATGGCACATCCTGAATTGCCACCGTGGTCCTCTGTCGCCCTAGGTATTCAACCCTGATGAAATGATCTTTTGTTTCATGGATTTTCATGGTCAGGGCGACAGTGTCTTCAGCAGTCGGTAGCAAATCATCCCAAAGAGGAAAGAAGGGTCCAGCTACAATAAGCTGGGCCTTAATTCCCACGCTGGTGAGTGATTTCATCAAGTCTTTACCGGCTCTGACGCTCTTTTTGGTCTTTTTGTCCTTTAAAAAGACCGTTACAGTTATTTTCTGTGTCTTGTTTGAGCTGATCCAAATTGAACATCAGCCCCTTACATCGGAGGAGATGACTTTTGTCCGCTGGACCATCCCTTTAACATCGACACTTAGCTAATGGAGGAGCGCTCCACACATCTCTCTTCAGAGAGACCCCACTTGTCTTAGATGATGTTTTGTCATTTTGTGGTGTTCTGTCAATGTTTTTTCTGATGAATTTTTTTTCATAATGTTCCCTTTTATCGGGGGGTGGGTTGGGGGTTGAAAAGAGCCTTCATATCCGAACGGGGACTCCGGTTCGGCCATTTAGGCAATGAAAAAGGGAAAGGATCCTTTACCTTATGCAGTTTATTGAAGTTGTTCTCTTTTTGTTTTTTGATGATGAGGCCCAGAGCCAAGGTAATATTAATCCAGCCCGGGATCCTTGAGGATGGTCTTGTAGAGATGAGATCTGATTGAAGGTAAAAAAATATGTGAAAAAAGAGAGGACTCTTCAGCTGGAGCAGGCCAGTGATAAAGAAATAAAGCTGTAGAAATACGGTCGCTTAAATGACCAGTGCCGGTCACGCATGGACGCACACTGGTCTCGCCCACTCGCTGCTTCAAAAAGAACAGTGAGGGGGAAAAAGAATATTTTGTGTATATAAGGTGTGCTCTAATTCCCCACCTTGATTTATAGACTAGCCAAGGTCACGTGAGCTGTTCCTGCAGCCAACCACTAGCCATACTGCGTGGAAGACACACTATTTAAACAGCCCCACTGGTCATAATTACAATTACTCTCACTGAGGATGGACATAGGATTACCAGATCTTTATCAATACTCAGGAAGGACTTAAACGATTACCAGAGGAACCACAGGATTCATTAAAAGAAAATTCAAAATACGAAACGAAAAACGTTAAAATAAACTGAAAAAGTCAAAATATATACTAAAAAATTCAAAATATATAAAACGAAAAATTCAAAATATAAACCCAATAATTTGACATTATTGGGTTTATATTTTGAATATTGGGTGTGCCATATAAACTAAGAAAAGTCAAACCGAAAAAAGTCAGATATAAATTGAAAAATGTCAAAATTTAGTCTAAGAAAATTAAGAATATAAACAGAAAGTAAAAATATAAACAATAATAAATAATGTCAAAATATAAACCGAAAAAAGTTAAAACATAAACCGAAAATTAAATATATCAACTGAAAAAAATTCAAAATATGAAAAGAAAAAAGAAAAATCCGAAAAAGAAATGTGAAAACATTAACGGAAAATTCAAAATATAGACTAAAAATGTCAAATTATAAACCAAAAAAAGTCAAAATATAAATCGAAAAATATCAAAATAAAAAAAACGCGAAACTAGGTGTAAAAATATAACCTACAAAAAGAAAAAAAAAAAAAAAAAAAAAAAAAAAAAATATATATATATATATATATATATATATATATATATATATATATATATATATAATAAGGAAAAAAGCCAAATATGAACTGAAAAAAAATGAAAAATATGAAAAAAGCCAAAATATAAACCCAAAAATTCAAAATATAAACCCAAGAATGTCAAAATACAATCTGAAAAAAATTCAAAATATAAACCAAAAATAGTCAAAATATAAACCGAAATATGTCAAAATATGTAGTGAAAAATGTCAATATATAAAGCGAAATATAAACGGAAAAAGTCAAAATTTAAACTGAGAAAGAATAGAAATATAAAGCTAAAAAAATCAAAATATGAATAAAACGAAAGAAGTAGAAAATTAAAGCGAAAATGTTCAAAATATAAAACGAAAAAATCAAAAAATACTGAATAAATCTAAATATGTAAAATATATATATACTGCAAAAAAAAACAAAAACAAAAAAAAAAACAAAACATAAACAAAAAATATCAAAATGTATACGGAAAAAAATGTCAAATTATAAACCGAAAAAGTCAAAGTATTAAGTGCAAAAATAAACTGAAAAATGTCAAAATATAAACTACAAAATGTCAAAATATAAACCGAACAAAGTGAAAATATAAATTGAAAAAAATCAAAATATGAACTGAAAATTTATATTGAGTGAAAATATAAAGAAAAAGGTCAAATAATATAAAACGAAAATTCAATATATTAAGCAAAAAAGGTCAAAACAAAAATTGAAAACGAAAAAATATCAACTGAAAAAAAGTCAAAATAAAAAACTGAGATATGTAAAAATATATACTGATAAAATCAACAGAAAAATATCAAAATATAAACGGAAAAATGTCAAATTATAAAATAAGCAAAGTGCAAATCTGAAAATTTGGGTAAATCTTCCAAATTGGGGTTTGAAGGTTTTTTTTAAAAACTTTCCAACTGTCGTTTCTAGTTAGAGGCAGTGGCGAAAACCTTACCTGATAGTGGATACGTTGGAAAAGTTGGGGAAATTTTTAAAATCGGGTTTTGAAGGGCTTATTTTACTTCCAAACGCATTATCAAAAAAAAAAAAAAAAATGTGTAACACAATCGAAAATTAATAAAATAACATTGAATTTGGTATTTTTAGCAAGCACCTAACGGGTCTAATGATGCTTAATAGTTTGCAAGTTTGAAAATTTTGGTTAACTTTAAAAATTTTGCTTAAATTCATATACTCAATGTCAAGACGTTAAAACAGGGCATTTTTCAGTTTGTTTTGAAGCATGTAAAACGCTTGATGGACCCCTTACAACTATGAAATTAACGTTCCAACTGATGTTTTGAGTCAGGGGCCATGTCAGTACACCATTCCTGATAGGTGGTACGTTGGAAAACTTTCAAAATCGGGGTTTGAAGGGCTTTTTTTTTACTTCTAAATGCGCTATTGAAAAAGAATTGTAACACTGCAACTTTTAAAATTTTGTTTAACTTTAAATATTTTGTTTAAATCCATATACTCAAAATACAGGCTTAAAAACACTTCAAAAAGACGTCAAAACAGACATTTTTCAGTTTGCACATGTAAAAAAACCTTTAAAACGCCCGGCGGACCCCTTAAAACTAACATTCCAACTGATGTCTCTAGCTAGGGCCCATGCCAGTACACCTTACCTGATAGGTGGTACCTTGGAAAAGTTTGGGGTAATTTTCCAAATCGGGGATTGAAGGGCTTTTTTAAAAACTTTATACGCGCTATTAAAAAAACAAGCAAACTATGTAACACTATCGAAAATTAATAGAATAACACTGAATTTGGCATTTTTTGCAAACCCTTAACGGGTCTAATGATGCCTAATAGTTTACAACTTTGAGAATTTTGGTTAACCTAAAAAATGTTGCTTTAATTCATATACTCAAAACACATGAAAAACACGTCAAAACAGGGCATTTTTCAGTTTATTTTGACGCATGCAAAAAAACAAACAACCTAAAACGCTTGGCGGACCCCTGTCAATTATGAAATTAATATTCAACCTGTTGTTTCTAGTTAGAGGCTATGTCTGAACACCTTACCTTATAGGTGGTACGTTGGAAAAGTTTGGGGAAATTTTTCCAATCGGGTTTTGAAGGGATTTTTTAAACTTCTAAACGCGCTATTAAAAGAAAACAAAATAAAAATGTGTAACACTATCGAAAATTAATAGAATAACATTGAATTTGGTATTTTTAGCAAGCCCCTAACGGGTCTAATGATGCCTGATAGTTTACAAGTTTGAAAATTTTGGTTAACTTTAAAAATTTTGCTTAAATTCATATACTCAAAATATAGCTTTCAAAACACTTGAAAAATACGTCAAAACAGACCATTCTACAGTTTGTTTTGACGCATGTAAAAAAAACAAACCTTAAAAACGCCTGGCGGACCCCTTAAAACTATGAAATTAACATTCCAACTGTTGTTTTTAGTTAGGGGCCATGCCCGTACATATTACCTGATAGTTGGTACATTGGAAAATTTTTTGCTTCCAATTTATTCTCGAGAACAGAAGATTTCAATTTGTTAAACAGTAGAATTGTTAGGGAGATGTCTATGCTGCATTCCCAAAAATATAAACTGAACGCGTTCCAGAGATATATTTTTAATGGTATTATTATGAAGGTGAAATCGGTAAAAGTAAATAAAAAACAGACTATCAATCCACCAACTGCTCAAGAAGAGATATCACGGGCCCCCATAGATGGCAATTCGCCTGGTGAATCATCGGAGAGCGGTCAAGAGATGGAACCTGAATCTCAGTTATCTAGTGTAGGTTCTTGTCAAAAAGTGGAAGATAACATTTCATCTGATGCTGGTGTCACAGTAGCCATAGAACTGAAAGCAAGAGAAAACCGGACCTGTCCAAGAATGTTAAGTCTACAATTCAAGATTTCAAAGGCATGAAATGGTCATTACCTTTGTTGCGCTTTCGTCTCTTAGCACCGCTATAACAATTTCTTCCAAGGGTTCCGTATAATTTGGTATTAGTCTTGACAACCCATCGGCATGACCTAAATTTTGAAGGCACATATTCCATTTTAAAGTTGTAATTTAATAGAATTACACTCCAACGCTGTAGTTGATTTGCCGTATGAGTTGGTATAACTTTTTTTAGAACCAAATATTGTTAACAGCGATTTGTGGTCTATTTGTAGAATAAATTCCCTTCCATATAGGAATCTGTGAATTTTTTTACAGCGTAAATTATCGCTAAACTTTCCTTTTTTATCTGGCTGTAACTTTGTTCCGTGGGCCGCAATGTTCTTGAGGCATGTGCTATTGGCTTCGTAGATCCATCTTTGAATTTATGCAGAATACGGAACCCAGGTTGTTTTCGCTAGCATCTTGGGCAAAAAAAACCTTTTTCTTTTGGTCGAAATGCATTAATGACAGGTCGGCCAATAACCAGTCTTTTAGTTTTTAAAAAGCGCGTTCACACTCTTTCGACCATATCCACTTTGTGCCCTTTTTTAATGAATTATCTAACGGAGCTCTTATTTCATGCATTTTTGTTGTTTCTAGTTAGGAGCCGTAAACGTACACCTTGCCTGATAGTTGGTACGTTGGAAAACTTTCGGGAAATTTTCCAAATTGAGGTTGGAAGTGATTTTTTACTTCCAAACTGGCTATTAAAAAAACAAAAAAACGGTGTAACACTATAAAAAATAATTAAAATAACATTAAATTTGGTATTTTCATCAAGCCCCTAACGGGTCTAATGATGCCTGATAGTTTGAAAGTTTGAAAATTTAGGTTAACTTTAAAAATCTGGCTTAAATTCATATGAAAATCAAGCGGGAAAAACACTGTTTTCAAGGCCTTTTCAGGCCTTGAAAACAGGCCTTTTTTCAAATTGTTTTGACGCATATAAAAAAAAAAACTTAAAAACGCCTGGCGGACCCCTTAAAACTATGAAATTTACATTCCAACTGTTGTTTCTAGTTAGGGGCCATGCCCGGACACCTTACCTGATAGTTGGTACGTTGTAAAACTTTAGATAAATTGTCAAAATTGAGGCTTGAATGGATTTTTTTTTACTTCCAAACGGGCTATTAAAAAACATAAAAAACGGTGTAACACTATCGAAAATTAATAGAATAACATTGAATTTGGTATTTTTAGCAAGCCCCTAACGGGTCTAATGATGCCTGATATTTTGCAAGTTTGAAAATTTTGGTTAACTTTAAAAATTTTGCTTAAATTCAAATACTGAAAATCGAGCGTGAGAAACACTTTGAAAGGCATTCAAAAAAGGCCCTTTTTCAGGTTGTTTTGACTCATGTAAAAAAAAAACTTGAAACGCCTGGCGGACCCCTTAAAACTATGAACTTAACATTGCAACTGTTGTTTCTAGTTAGGGGCCATGCCCGGACACCTTGCCTGATAGTTGGTACGCTGGAAAACCTTTGGGAAATTTTCCAAATTGTGGTTTGAAGGGATTTTTTGACTTCAAAACTGGCTATTAAAAGACATTAAAAATGGTGTAACACGATCGAAAATAAAAAAAATAACATTGAATTTGGTATTTTTAGCAAGCCCCTAACGGGTCTAATGACGCCTGATAGTTTGCAAGTTTAAAAACTTTGGTTAATTTTATGAACTTTTTCTTGAATTCATATACTAAAAATCGAGCGTGAAAAAAATTTGGAAAGGCCTTCAAAACAGGCCTTTTTTCAGGTTGTTTTGACGCATGTTAAAAAAACTTAAAAACGCCTGGCGGACCCCTTAAAACTATGAAATTAACATTCCAACTGTTGTTTCTAGTTAGGGGCCACACCCAGACACCTTGCCTGATAGTTGGTACGTTGGAAAACTTTGGGTAAATTTTAGAACCTAAACCTGAAAAATGGTCCGTTTTGGAATGCCTTTCCAAGTGTTTTTAACGCTCGATGTTCAGTATATAAATATAAAGTTGGAATGTTAATTTCATAGTTTTAAGGGGTCCAGCAGGTGTTTTTAAGTTTTTTTTTACATGCGTCAAATCAACCTACAAAAAAGGCCTGTTTTGAATGCTAAGTGTTTCTAACGATTATTTTCGATAGTGTTACACCGTTGTTTTTTGTTTTTTAATAGCCAGTTTGGAAGTAAAAAAAATCGCTTCAAACCCCGATTTGGAAAATTGCCCCAAAGTTTTCCAACATACCAACTATCAGGTAAGGTGTCCGGGGACGGCCCCTAACTAGAAACAATAGTTGGAATGTAAATTTCTTAGTTTTCAGGGGTCCGCCGGGCGTTTTTAAGTTTTTTTTTACATGCCTGAAATCAACCTGAAAAAAAGCCTGTTTTGAAGGCTTTTTGGCTTGTTTTTGACGCTCGATTTTCAGTATATGAATTTAAGCAACATTTTTAAAGTTAACCAAAATTTGCAAACTTTCAAACTATCAGGCATCATTAGACCCGTTAGGAGCTTGCTAAAAATGTTGTGATGTTAGTCCCAACAAAAAAAAGAAGTCAAGTCGAGATGGGGTAAAATAAGACAAGTGTATTTACAATTAATGGTACATGTACGACTAGCTTGTCGTTAACAGGAACAGTGCTACCTTTCAACTCGGTGTCTCACTATTTATAGTGAGAACAAGTGCATGTTCTCCACTGTAGGAACGGCCGGTACAACAAAAAATACCAAATTCAATGTTATTGTATTAATTTTCGATAGTGTTACACCGTTTTTTTTTTTAATAGCCAGTTTGGAAGTAAAAAAATCGCTTCAAACCCCAATTTGGAAAATTGCCCCAAAGTTTTCCAACATACCAACTATCAGGTAAGGTGTCCGGGGACGGCCCCTAACTAGAAACAACAGTTGGAATGTAAATTTCTTAGTTTTAAGGGGTCCGCCGGGCGTTTTAAGTTTTTTTTACATGTCTTAAATCAACCTGAAAAAAGGCCTGTTTTGAAGGCTTTTTGGCTTGTTTTTGACGCTCGATTTCAAGTATATGAATTTAAGCAAAATTTTTTAAAGTTAACCAAAATTTTCAAACTTTCAAACTATCAGGCGTCATTAGACCCGTTAGGGGCTTGCTAAAAATACCAAATTCAATGTTATTTTATTAATTTTCGATAGTGTTACACCGTTTTTTTTGTTTTTTAATAGCCAGTTTGGAAGTAAAAAATCGCTTCAAACCCGATTTGGAAAATTGCCCCAAAGTTTTCCAACATACCAACTATCAGGTAAGGTGTCCGGGGACGGCCCCTAAGTAGATACAACAGTTGGAATATAAATTTCTTAGTTTTAAGGGGTCCGCCGGGCGTTTTTAAGTTTTTTTTACATGCCTGAAATCAACCTGAAAAAAGGCCTGTTTTGAAAGCTTTTTGGCTTGTTTTTGACGCTCGATTCAAGTATATGAATTTAAGCAAAATTTTTAAAGTTAACCAAATTTTCAAACTTTCAAACTATCAGGCGTCATTAGACCCGTTAGGGGCTTGCTAAAAATACCAAATTCAATGTTATTTTATTAATTTTCGATAGTGTTACACCGTTTTTTTTTGTTTTTTAATAGCCAGTTTGGAAGTAAAAAAATCGCTTCAAACCCCGATTTGGAAAATTGCCCCAAAGTTTTCCAACATACCAACTATCAGGTAAGGTGTCCGGGGACGGCCCCTAAGTAAACAACAGTTGGAATATAAATTTCTTAGTTTTAAGGGGTCCACCGGGCGTTTTTAAGTTTTTTTTTACATGCCTGAAATCAACCTGAAAAAGCCCTGTTTTTGAACG
>JALAJA010000226.1:45000-72500 GCA_023376005.1 Doryteuthis pealeii | reverse complement strand
TCTTCGGTGGTGCTTAAAATAAGAGGGTGATGTACATTGGATGTCTTAGGTACTAAATTTATCAACAACCACTGGTGAATTTGCATTGTACAGAAGCACTGACAAACGTTTACTATTCCCTATTACACATGGACACACCAGTGATGATATGCCAGCAAAGGCATACATTCATAATGTTCTGTGCCGACAATGCGAGTTAAAATTACTTAGATCAAGCGATAGATGATAGGAACGAATGGTGAGAGAGAAGATTCAAGGGAATCCGTAACGTCGACACGCATCGCTATATCTATGTATTTATATCCACACCGACTAAGCAATAATGCTATGCAATTTTTTTCTAATCCCTATCTTGAAGAATTTCCTACAAACCTAAATACATGAACAAGACCAAATCCCACAATGAAGTAAAGGAAAATCAGCAGTAATCCTGGGGTGGAAAACAAGACCGTGAAATCAGGCAAGGATGATCATATGAAAAGGGAGGAAGAAGTTGGGGTTACCAACATTTATGAAAGAAAATCAAATTGATTGCTTTATTTTAACGACGGCAACCCTTCTAGGGTTATTTTATGCAGAAAAAGTACATTTGTGTGTAGGATTTTGAGGGTTTTTTTTATTCCTATCAAATAATTTGCACACAGTTGGGTAGTATTATTTGTCTTTATTTTTTTAAATACAGTTGCATGATATACAGTAAATAATAATAACCTTTAGTAAATGATTGAACAATTCTATTTGACACATAGACCTTATTTAACCAGAATAGGAACTATAACATCGGGTTAGAGTGGTGCTGGGAGTAATGACAATATACCCCACACTCAATAAAGACAGAATATTTTGCTAGAGAACATCAATGGTACATAAAGCAACTGAAAGGATTTGCGCATATGCTTAGCTCTAATACTCTTGCTATGCAAATTGTTTTTGTTAAATCCCCATGTTGAGAAATTGCCCTACAAGCCTAATTAGGCATGTTTAATTCTTATGAATAATAATCATCTTAGGATGATAAATAATTTAAAGATATCTAAAAATTCAAATTTGAAAAAAGTAACAGAAGAAAAAAGCCATTTGCATGTTATTTTGTTTATCTTTTTTAATGTTTTTTTTTTTTGCTTTAAAATATAATGTTTTGAAATTTGAGTTTGAGTTTTGTAAAAATTCAATTGAAATTTGTACCAATTTAAATCGAAAAAAATTTTTTTTTTTCAAAGTGGGAGGTTGTTAAATATTTACATTGATTTACGATAAAAAATCTGGGGTGGCGGGCGTGTAAAATATGTACATTAACTTGCCGACAAAAAGCGACAAAAAACATGACTCGGAAAATATCTAAGTTAGGCCGCAAATTCGTCTGACGTTGGTTCGCTAAAATATTATGTAAATTAAGGAGGAGGCCGGGACGACAAGCGGATCAAAATTACGATTTTGCAAGTGTAACATCCATCGTACTGTTTACTTAGTAACATCTTGCAGCGACAAGCTCATTTGTTGATTGTTTACTCTTACGGAACCCAACTCAAGATGCGTCCACCCTTTCGCAATGAGAAATAGAATTTATTATGCTAAAATATTTCCTAGATGAACAATTATGCATATCAAATGATACAACTCTATATCAAACTATTTGGATGTTTTTTTTTGTAACGACACAAGAATTTCCTCGTTTTGTGCTCAAATATATTTTGTTAGGATTCCGGATTACAAACAAGCAGGAGAATCTGGCTAATTGAAAGAGATACGCCATTTCGTCCATCTAATTAAACATAGCAAACATTTTTTTTTTCTTAGCTAACTTCCCATGTTCCCACTCTTTAACCGGAGATGTAGGTCAATACAGTGTTACATCGAGCCAATCACAAATCCCTCCACCTTTCCATTAACCATTATAGCTAACTCTTAAAACCAAGGAAGGCAACATATTGAGAGTCGTAACTTTGTCTCTCAATAAAATAATCAAATGAATAAGTCAGGTTAAGAATGAATATAAAAGTGCTCAATGTGTTTGTAGAGCAGGTTTAGTAAAATGGTATAGTCAGAAAGTCTACAGTTCCACTGCTCGCCTAGTCAAGACTATTTGCAATGAAATAATTAAATTAATTGAAACAAACGGAAATAAACAACACACACACACACACACACACACAACATATATATATATATATATATATATATATATATTATATATATATATATAATATATATATATAGTATATTAGCTTAGAGTAACATGTAAGTCTTTGAGGCAGTGGGTTCCTAAAGAGAAATATTGCTGGCTGTTGTACGTATTTCTCTTTACATGGATCTGTTAATCTTATTTTTGTAAAATATTTTCTTTCTGACGATATTTGTTACTACGCTGGGATCGGTCCACTCCATCTGACAACCGAAAGTCTATGCAAAAATAGAAATAATCCAATTAACTAGACAATAAAGATGTTTTTCCATCATGTAATTGATTTCCCTATTACTTCTGAACACCCCCATATATATAATATATATATATATATATATATATATATATATATATATATATATATATATGTGTGTGTGTGTGTGTGCATCTATATATATGTGTGTGTGTGTGTGTGCATCTATATATATGTGTGTGTGTGTGTGTGCTCTATTATTGTGTGTGTGTGTGTGTGCATCTATATATATGTGTGTGTGTGTGTGTGCATCTATATATATATGTGTGTGTGTGTGTTGCATCTATATATATATATGTGTGTGTGGCATCATATTATATATTATATATATATATATGGGGGGTGTATGCATCTATATACCCATGTGTGTGTGTGCATCTAATATATATATATATATATATATATATATATTATATATATATATATAATGGTGTGTGTGTGCATCTATATATCAAATATATAAAAGGAGAGATTTTGGTATGTACGTGTCGACGTAAACTCCAAAACGGGAGGTCACTCGGGTTCAAAATCTTGCATACACATTTGATATCGTTTCTGACTAAGAAACACTCCAAATGTGGTTATTGATTTTTACTGATTAAGGGGATATAATTAATTAATCAAACAAAAATCAAAAACGATTTTTCGAAAAGCTATTAGCATAGCTGCTGCTGCTTGGTGTATCAGCAGAAGCTCACCTGCTGGTTTTATCAGCTACCAGAAGAAAAAGAAGAAAGAAAGAATATCAGCTTCCAGTCATTGAAAATGTTAGCTACAACGTAAACTCTGACTAAATTTTAACCGTAAAAATAAAATTCGTTTTTTTTCCAAATCTTTAAAAATATTTATATTATAAACCTTTCTAAATATTTAATTTTGTATTCATTGGATTATTTTTAAACATTTTTTTTGAATATAACTTTTATTGTACAATGTACACTCACTTAAATTATTTGCTGTCATGCACCAAAAAAATGTGGAAAAAATGAAAATTGTTCAAAACACAGGTTACGGTTACATCTTTTTAAAATAAGATTTAAATGTTCAATAAAAATCAGTCACCTGTATAGGTTGTATTAAGTGAAAATTAAAAAAATGATAAAACGAGTTTTTTGTAATCAATACTAATGGCTTAAAAAAGTTTTAATAGTTTGGAGAACTAATGAAAACGTTTAAAATGTAAGCAAAAATAGATATTCTTTCTTTTTTACGTTAAGGAACTTGATTGAATTATTCATGTACAAAGAAATAAATTACAAGTATTTTCTAACTCATCAAGCAATTAAAAAATGAATTTAAAATTGTCCCCAGATACTAATTATTACTTTTAAACAGAGTTTCAGTGAAACTTTCGTAGAAAAGTTATATTTACAATAATTACAATAACATATATTATATTTACGATAATCTTCAAAAAGTTTGGACCATTCAAAGAAGAAACTTAAAAAAAAAACCTGATTTTTAAAAATCAGCTTACGGAAATATGAAAATTATGAACTTGCACATCGTCGGAAAATTAAAACGAGAATTTTGTGGTCCCCAATGACAGTTTAACTACAGTCTTATGAATTAGAGAATTTTGAGAATTGGGTTAGGGTTTTAGGGGATTAAGGTTGTTTTTAATTATATTGTTAAAAAAAATTAGACAACACTAAATAATTCAACATAAATGGTATAGTAATTTTTGTTCTTGTTGTATATATGCATACATACATTTATTCATACATATATGGTGGTGCGTGGCATCTCTATACGTGTGCGTGTGCATTTATATAATGCGTGTATGTATGTGTATGATATATTTATACATATATATATATATTATATGTGTGTGTGTATGTGTGTGTCTGTCTGTTTGGTATATGATATATGTGTGTGTGTGTGTGCCTGTCTGTTTGTATATATATATATATATGACATACAAAAGTGTGAAAGCATCATATTTATGCAGAATAAATATATTAATAATATATCCCTCTCTGCATTGGCGTTCATTGTTAACCGGAACTGGCCTTTAATCATGCGGAAAAAACAATTCTGGTTTTGTTTTTTACTTCGTACATGATATTTACTTCCTTTTATGAAAATCTATTATTATTCGATCACGCAGGCAACTTCACCAGAGATCTCTAATAATGCATTGAAATTGCAAAAATGATCTCATTAAAAAAAGTTATGTTTTTGTTTATTATTTTCGGCTTTTATAAATATGAAGTTATTAGCTTCCCGCCCAACCAATCGCATCGACCCATATTTAAAATACCAAAAAAGAAATATTCTAAATGCATTTTTTTAATTTGCAATTTCATTAAAGTGGGAAAAAAGCGAAACCAGGATATTATTGCAGGATATTTCAGTACCGGCTATATTGATAAAATTTGCATCAGATATTTATAACCGTATAAAATGTCGCATAAACTCTTTGAAACTGTAATTGAACTTTCTTTAATTTAATAACATTTAAATAGCTGGAATTCAATAATTGTTGTCGCGTGGGCATAAAATCTCATATAGATTATTGGTACTTCATCGAGGTAAATTCATTCTATAATAAAGATTTCACCAGTATATTATATAAGTAAATTCATCACAGGAAAAGTCATCAAATCTGATTTATACCACTTATACTAGAATAGGCTTTGCCTAAATCTCGGTATGTACAAATATGGTATCAGAAGTTCCGTGGCGACCTTGTTGATGCTTAAGGATAGAGCCCAGCTGGATGAGCAGTTCATGGACATGCAATTACTCCACTTTTGGCCCTATCTTGGGCTAGACGGGCGTTCGGAGAGGCCCCCTCCGATCAATCGGCTTGGTCAACGTCAACCCTAGCCCTATATGATTTCCCAACCCATTATCTGCCCTTATGGCAGCCCCAACCCTTTTTATCATATGGGTGCTAGGAATGCGGTGGCTGCAGGGTCTTCATTCTGGGTATGTGTTAAACTCTATCTGATTCGCTGAGGTTCCAGATTTTGGAGTTTGGGGAATGTGGAGCCACCCCTTCATCACCATCAGATAGAGTTTAACATCATTACCCAGAACATGAAGACCCTTCAGCCACCGCATTCTAGCACCCATTATTATAAAAAAGGGGTGGGCTTGCCATAAGCGGCAATAGGGTTGGGAAAATCATTATAGGTGCTAGGGCTTGACGTGACCAGCGATTGATCGGAGGGGGCCTCTCCGAACCGCCCGTCTAGCCCAAGATAGCCAAAGTGAGTATTGGCAGTGATGAACTGCTCATCCACCTGGGCTCTACCTTAAGCATCACAGGTCGCCACGGGAACTTCTGAATATCCATATTTTGTACCATACCGAGATTTAGGCAGAAGCCTATTCTAGTATAAGTGTTTATAAACAGATTGATGACTTTTCCTGTATGAATTTACTATATAATAAATATACTGGTGAAATCTTTATTATAGAATGAATTTACCTTCGATGAAGTAACCAAAATCTATATGAATTTTATCCCACTCGACAACAATTATGAATTCCAGCTATTTAATGTTATTAATTAAAAGAAAGTTCAATGTACAGTTCAAGAGTTATATGCGACATTTTATAAGGTTATAAAATTCTGATGCAAAATTTATCAATATTACGGTACTGAAATATCCTCAATAATATTCCTGTTCCGCTTTTTTCCACTTAATGATTGCAAATTAACAAAAATTGCATTTAGATATTTTCTTTTTTGGTATTTTAAATAATGGAGTCGATTGCATGGTTGAGCGGGAAGCTAATAACTTCATATTATAAAACGAAAATAATAAACAAAACATAACTTTTAAATTGAGATCATTTTTTCAATTTCATGCATATAGAGATTCTGGTGAATTGCCTGCGTGTCGAATAAATAAATAGATTTTCATTAAAAGAAGTTAAATATCATGTACGAAGATAAAAAAAACAAAACAAGAATTGTTTTTCCATTGATTTTAAAGCCAGTATTCCGGTTAACAATGAACCCAATGCACGAAGAGGTATATTATTAATATATTTATTCTAGCATAAATAATGATGCGTTCACACTTTTGTATGTCATATATATATATATACAAACAGACAGGCACCACACACACACATATATTTATACACAAACAGACAGACACACACTACACACACACATATATATATATATAATATATGTATAAATATATATACACATACATACACGCATATATATAAATGCACACGCACACGTATAGAGATGCACACGCACACACATATATGTTATTGATAAAATGTATGTATGCATATATACAACAAGAACAAAAATTACTATACATTTAATGTTAATTTATTTAGTGTTGTCTATTTTTTTTAAGCAATACGTAATTAAAAACAACCTTAATCCCCTAAAACCCTAAACCAATTCTCAAAATTCTCTTAATTCATAGACTGTAGTTAAAACTGTCATTGGGGACACCAATAATTCTCCGTTTTTAATTTCCGACCGATGTTGCAAGTTCATAATTTTCATTATTCCGTAAGCTGAATTTTTAAAAAATCAGGTTTTTTTTTAAGTTTCTTCTTTTGAATGGTCCAAACTTTTTGAAAGATATCGTAAATATTATAATTGTATTGTAATTATTTGTAAAATATAACTTTTCTACGAAAAGTTTCACTGAAACTCCTGTTAAAAGTAATAATAGTATCTGGGGACAATTTAAATTCATTTTTTTAATTGCTTGATGAGTTAGAAATACATTGTAATTTATTTCTTTGTACATGAATATTTCAATCAAGTTCTTAACGATAAAAAGAAAGAAATATCTATTTTGCTTACATTTTAAACCGTTTCATTAGTTCTCCAAACTATTAAAACTTTTTTTTAACCATAGTATTGATTACAAAACACTCGTTTTATCATTTTTTAAATTTTCACTTATACAACCCTATACAGGTGACTGATTTTTATTGACATTTAAAATCTTATTTTAAAAATGTAACCGTAAACCTGTGTTTTTGAAAACAATTTTCATTTTTCCACATTTTTTTGTGCATGACAGCAATATAATTTAATGAGTGTACATTGTACAATAAAAGTTATATTCAAAAAATGTTTAAAAAATATCCACATGAATTACAAATGTAAATATTTAGAAAAGGTTATAATATAAATATTTTAAAGATTTGGAAAAAAAACGAAATTTTATTTTTACGTTAAAATTTAGTCAGAGTTTACGTTTAGCTAACATTTTCAATGACTGGAAGCTGATATTCTTTCTTTCTTCTTTTCTTCTGTAGCTGATAAAAACCAGCAGGTGAGCTTCTGCTGATACACCAAGCAGCAGCAGCTATGCTATAGCTTTCAAAAATCGTTTGATTTTGTTTGATTAATTAATTATATCCCTTAATCAGTAAAAATCAATAACCACATTTGGAGTGTTTCTTAGTCAGAACGATATCAATGTGTATGCAAGATTTTGAACCCGAAGTGACCTCCCGTTTTGAGTTATACGTCGCACACGTACATACCAAAATCTCTCCTTTTATATATTTGATATATAGATGCAACACACACAACATATATATATATATATATATATATATTATATATATATATATATATTAGATGCACACACACACATGGGTATATAGATGCATACACCCCCCCATATATATATATATATATATATATATAGGTAGATAATATATATATAGTGCACACACACACACACATATATATTATAGATGCACACACACACACACACATATATATAGATGCACACACACACACACAACATATATATAGATGCACACACCAACACACACATATATATAGATGCACACACCACACACACACATATATTAGATGCACCAACACACACACACATATATTATATATATATATATATATATATATATATATATTATATATATATATATATGGGGGTGTTCAGAAGTAATAGGGAAAATCAATTACATGATGGAAAAACATCTTTATTGTCTAGTTAATTGGATTATTTCTATTTGCATAGACTTTCGGTTGTCAATGGAGTGGACCGATCCCAGCGTAGTAACAAATATCGTCAGAAAGAAAATTATTTTACAAAAATAAGATTAACAGATCCATGTAAAGAGAAATACGTACAACAGCCAGCAATATTTCTCTTTAGGAACCCCACTGCCTCAAAAGACTTACATGTTACTCTAAGCTAATATACATATTATATATATTATATATATATATATATATATATACTATATATATATATATATATATATATGTGTGTGTGTGTGTGTGTTGTGTTGTTTATTTCCTTTGTTTCAATTAATTTAATTATTTCATTGCAAATAGTCTTGACTAGGCGAGCAGTGGAACTGTAGACTTTCTGACTATACCATTTTACTAAACCTGCTCTACAAACACATTGAGCACTTTTATATTCATTCTTAACCCTGACTTATTCATTTGATTATTTTATTGAGAGACAAAGTTACGACTCTTCAATATGTTGCCTTCCCTTGGTTTTAAGAGTTAGCTATAATGGTTAATGGAAAGGTGGAGGGATTTGTTGATTGGCTCGATGTAACACTGTATTGACCTACATCTCCGGTTAAAGAGTGGGAACATGGGAAGTTAGCTAAGAAAAAAAAAATGTTTGCTATGTTTAATTAGATGGACGAAATGGCGTATCTCTTTCAATTAGCCAGATTCTCCTGCTTGTTTGTAATCCGGAATCCTAAACAAATATATTGAGCACAAAACGAGGAAATTCTTGTGTCGTTTACAAAGAAAAAAAACATCCAAATAGTTTTGATATAGAGTTGTATCATTTGATATGCATAATTGTTCATCTAGGAAATATTTAGCATAATAAATTCTATTTCTCATTGCGAAAGGGTGGACGCATCTTGAGTTGGGTTCCGTAAGAGTAAACAATCAACAAATGAGCTTGTCGCTGCAAGATGTTACTAAGTAAACAGTACGATGGATGTTACACTTGCAAAATCGGTAATTTTGATCCGCTGGTCGTCCCGGCCTCCTCCCTTAATTTACATAATATTTTAGCGAACCAACGTCAGACGAATTGCGGCCTAACTTAGATATTTCCGAGTCATGTTTTTTGTCGCTTTTTGTCGCAGTTAATGTACATATTTTACACGCCCGCCACCCAGATTTTTATCGGTTAAATCAATGTAAAATATTTTAACAACCTCCCACTTTTGAAAAAAAAAAATTTTTTTCGATTTAATTGGTACAAATTTCAATTGAATTTTACAAAACTCAAACTCAAATTTTCAAAACATTATATTTTAAAGCAAAAAAAAAAAAACATTAAAAAAAGATAAACAAAATAACATGCAAATGGCTTTTTCTTCTGTTACTTTTCCAAATTTGAATTTTAGATATCTTTAAATTATTTATCATCCTAAGATGATTATTATTCATAAGAATTAAACATGCCTAATTAGGCTTGTAGGGCAATTTCTCAACATGGGGATTTAACAAAAACAATTTGCATAGCAAGAGTATTAGAGCTAAGCATATGCGCAAATCCTTTCAGTTGCTTTATGTACCATTGATGTTCTCTAGCAAAATATTCTGTCTTTATTGAGTTGGGGTATATTGTCATTACTCCCAGCACCACTCTAACCCGATGTTATAGTCCTATTCTGGTTAAATAAGGTCTATGTGTCAAATAGAATTGTTCAATCATTTACTAAAGGTTATTATTATTTACTGTATATCATGCAACTGTATTTAAAAAAATAAAGACAAATAATACTACCCCAACTGTGTGCAAATTATTTGATAGGAATAAAAAAAACCCTCAAAATCCTACACACAAATGTACTTTTTCTGCATAAAATAACCCTAGAAGGTTGCCGTCGTTAAAAATAAAGCAATCAATTTGATTTTCTTTCATAAATGTTGGTAACCCCAACTTCTTCCTCCCTTTTCATATGATCATCCTGCCTGATTTCACGGTCTTGTTTTCCACCCCAGGAATTACTGCTGATTTTCCTTTTACTTCATTGTGGGATTTGGTCTTGTTCATGTATTTAGGTTGTAGGAAATTCTTCAAGATAGGGATTAGAAAAAAATTGCATAGCATTATTGCTTAGTCGGTGTGGATATAAATACATAGATATAGCGATGCGTGTCGACGTTACGGATTCCCTTGAATCTTCTCTCTCACCATTCGTTCCTATCATCTATCGCTTGATCTAAGTAATTTAACTCGCATTGTCGGCACAGAACATTATGAATGTATGCCTTTGCTGGCATATCATCACTGGTGTGTCCATGTGTAATAGGGAAAGTAAACGTTTGTCAGTGCTTCTGTACAATGCAAATTCACCAGTGGTTGTTGATAAATTTAGTACCTAAGACATCCAATGTACATCACCCTCTTATTTTAAGCACCACCGAAGAAGCATGTTTTTTTTTAGGTGAATGTCAACTAGAACGAATAGGCTGAAATGTAATAAAATCAAAATATTTAGTCTATATAATAATACTGGTGTTCCTGCAAAATGCGACAGTTATCATCTTTCAACATCCTCAGGATAAAAATGAGACCGTTCAAATTAATATAGTCACCTCAGCTAAATAATGGACCATTCTGTTTTTATCAAAGAAAGAAAGGGAACAAAAAGGAAATTCTACACAGAAAACATAATAAAAAAGTAAGAGAGTCGGAGAAAGATACACAGAGGGTCTGACCGCCCGGAAGCGATAACGCTAATTTATTTCAATTGAACATAATGAAAAGAAGGAAATAATGAAAACAAGAGTAAGATATAGTGAGTTAAATCAATATTATTAATTGTTTTACTATTGAAATATTTAGCAATATATTTTAAGTATACATATAAAACATTGTAATAATTGAATTATATACTGTGTTATATTTACATAACCCACTAGTATTAGGAGTATATTGTATCGCGAGCTGGAATGATACTCAGAAAAATGGTGTGCTTAATACATTTATTAAGCACCAGCATCCGGTGCCAAACGGATAGATAGAAACACAGAACATATAAGAACATACAATTAACAAGACAAAACTTACACTAAAGAAGGGAGGTTCAGTTCGGTATAACAACGCAGCAAAGTCAGTCTGAACATTATTCAGCTAGTTAATCCACCATAATCGTAGGCTATTTTATAGCTATGGGCCAGTCCATCTGGTAGAGTACTGAAGGGTGATAACTACACTACAACCGAGTATGATTTATTCCGAGATATGTAAAAAGGATATGCAATAAAGGACAAAAACTGAAATGATAAAATGAAAAGATTAATATGAAGAAATTCCATGTAAAAGTTACTGATGTGTTGAAAAAAAGCAATTTCCGCCATATTTCTTTCAGCGTTTTCTGATTTATTGTTTGTTAATTCTTTTTTTTTTCTTTGGCACAATGGTAGCGTCAAAAGCACTTTCAGACTTATTACCAACCAGAAGGCATACTATGATATGAAATTCGTGTTTCATAAAAAAGCAGAAAAAAAAAAAGATGACTATCATATTTATCTCGGAGCAGTAATAGTGCCGAAATGCAATGACTATTCAAGTCTCTCAAATGTGTCTGACTAATAACGAAAATAAAACTTAAACAATATTTCGGTTGCCTATGGAGATGCCAGCATCTACTTTGATTAAATTGTGTACGTGATTCCTAAGAAATTTGTTTCTGTGAATATGTTGGCTGATGACAGCATGTTTGTTTGTTAACTTTTATGGCATATCAAACTCGTTGGATTATTTAATACCTACAAAGTTCTGAATAAGATTTCTAGCGATACTTCGGTAGAAAACAAATGAATATATATGTAATATAGTGAAAATTTTGAAAAAACACAGATTCAAATAAAATGAGTGATATTTATTCAGCCAAAACATTTTTTTAAATATTCCACCGCCGGTCATACTGGTGTGATTTTCCCGTTTTTAAAAATTTCTTTTTTTATGTCAAAATAAATTTATATTCTAAAGGTATATATATATATATATATATATATATATATATATATATATATATATAATATATATATATAGCAATAAGAATAAATACTAGTAGTTTCATTTTAGTCTAGTACAACGTGGGGTCATAAAGTGATCACAACGATCGAAACCGCTGTAGACTCATAATTTCTTTCCACACTAGTTATCATTATAGCTCTAACTTTTTATAATGCATTGAGCACTCTTGCATAAATTACTATGTGGTACTCGGACTATATATATATATATATATATATATATATATATATATAATATATTGTGAAAAAAAGGCCTTAAATAACATGGTCTCGTGGTTATGGACCATTCCACGAGTGGAAATAGTCCATAGCCACGATACCATGGTATTAAGGCCTTTTTATTCACAAATAACTTTGCTCTGTTTATAATAAATAATTATAACAATGTTTTGAATAAGATTTCTAGCGATACATCGGTAGAAAACAAATGAAATATATATGATATATATATATATATATATATATATATATATATATATATATATATATATATATATATATTTACCAACCTCTTCGCACGAGCAGGATACGACACAAGGTCAATTTCTTAAGCGGAGTTCAACAGGTTTGAATTCAGAGTTTTCATTCTCCTAGACTGGTTACCTAGCCATGGTTAAAGAACCCAGTCTGCCCTACTATTTACCCATAGCTGGAGGGAGAGTAGGATTCATACCTTTCCCAAGGGTATTAGTGCTAAGTGAAATGCAATTACCACGTCCAAAATATATGAAATATAGTGAAAATTTGAAAAAACACAGGTTCAAATAAAATGAGTGGTATTTATTCAGCCAACGCTGCAGTGTTTCAATCTGTTTAGTAGATCTTCTTCAGGGCTTTCTCTCTCACACACACACATACAACGTAAGATAATGTTCGATGTCATCTTTCAAAACTGTTTATCCCAACGTTTCATAAATTTCAAACAATTCTAAGAGCGCTAATGTTCCATTCAAAACACTTTTTTAAACAAACTGATCAACAAAAAAACTATGACAGTCTAATTATTATTCTGTGATAAACTTTACTTCTCCCTATGTCAACAAAAGCCTTGAAGAAGATCTACTAAACAGATTGAAACACTGCTGCGTTGGCTAAATAAATATCACTCATTTTATTTGAACCTGTGTTTTTTCAAAATTTTCATTACATACAGTCGGATTCACTTCCATTTTTCTCTTCACATCTTGTCTTTGAAACACACACACACACACACATATATATATAATAAGATAAATATATAAAGGTTTTACATATATATTTATTAGGTGACAAAGGAACAATCACAACCATATTGGTTTCATGCAGTGCAATCATCAGGTGAAGATGTTTCAAATGGCACCATTCCAGCAAAAGCTGAAACAGTGACCATCTCACACTATATATATATATATATATATATATATATATGCAACACGACAGCAGTCGTAATGTAATATTTTCAGATTATTGATACTTTTTATTGAAGGTATTGGGTTTGATACATACTTTTCATTCATACATCGTAACGTGTGTAAACAACACTCGTCGAGATTGCAATTGCATCTCATACAAGGGAAAACTGTCTTTCATGGAAATCGCTTTAACTTCTATAGACAATCAGGCGGTGATGATCAACAGGGACAAATAATTTTTTTCTGTTCACTCTCGTTGTTTATTAACGAGCAGTATAATCCATTTAGTCACCAGTTTAAACAGTCAAAAAATATATAAAACGAAGGAAAATTTCCTATTTGTTTTATCATATTTTTACATCTGTCCCTCTCTACGGATTTGGAATATGATAATTTTTTATGGTGTATCGAAAAAGCGCCAATTTCAAACGATAGAATGGATGGAGAAAAAAAAAGAAAAGAAAAAACAAACTAACAATAACAACAGAAGTATGTACACTGACCCCTAAAACAGCAACCAGAATCCATTCAAACAATAGAAAAAAGAAAGAAAAAAGAATTTAAATGTGTATGTATTTAAGTATCTGCCTCTATTTTCTCTCTCTCTCTATATATATATATATATATATATATATATATATATATATATATATTTGTACTTAAGCGAAACGTGATCACATACAAATATACACACAGACACTAAATGATTTAAACATATATTCGTATTTATAAATAAATAAATAAATAATATATATATATATGATAGATCAAATATATTTATATTGTGTCAATGCAGTTGCATATATTATGCAATGCTATAAGTCCAATCTCACAGACAAATTAAAGAGACAGTTCTTCCAGGCTGTTGTATCAGCGCTGCTGTATGGCTGCACCACCTGGACCCTAACTAAGCGACTAGAGAATAAACTAGATGGTAGCTGCACAAGAATGTTGCGGGTGATCCTGAACAAGACGTAGAAACAACACCCCACGAGAAAACAGCTGTACGGTCACCTACCACATATCACCCAAACCATCCGACTAAAACGGACAAGACACGCGGGACACTGCTGGAGAAGCAAGGACGAACTCATAAGCGACGTTCTCCTGTTGAAGCCAGAACATGGAAACGCCAGTGTGGGCCGACCAGCAAAGACGTACATTGATAATAGATAGTAATATACTTTAGCAATTATGTGATTTCCAGTAATTATTCCTTCTTTAAAAAATTGATCAGCTCTGTGCGGATACAGGATGCTGCATAGAAGACCTCCCGAGAATGATGAGCGATAGGGACGGATGGAGAGTGATTGTCATGGATATCCGTGCTGACAGCGCGACATGATGATGATGATATATACAGAAGTCTAATGTCTATATAACTTCAATTATCAGGTTGAATATTTATTCAAACTACTTATAATCAGTTATCCGAAGGAATAAATGGGAAAAGGTACGAATGATATTCATTACGGGAAATGAATGTTTCATTTTACTCATGTTGACCGAAATTTAATTATAGATCCAATAAGTATACAAAAAGGGCAGTATATCATTACATTCAAACATCGTTTCGGAAAATATGAAGGATACTTTTTTCTTCTCTTTTCTATTCGGTTAGAAATAAGTGTTTATTTTTGTTGACTGATATATTATTATAATGGACATTAGATGTCTGTAAGCTAAACTGCAAGCCTACGTCACAATATCGAAGAATTAGCGTAAGTTTATAATTGAGTATTTAATTTATAGTTAAATTCATTAATACATAGACTAAATTTTATTTGTCAATGATGTCTATGAAAATCTGATTTAGATTTGACTCAAAAGAGCACATGTTACTATTACCTGAAAAAGTATGAAATCCTTTAACGCGTCTTACATATTACTAAGAATAAAATCTTACATAATATATGGTGTAATTAATTTGCATACTGGTTTTAGCAAGAAACGCGTATTACAAATAATTACTTGGTGTTATTGATCTCTAATATTTTTGTTTTATTCTGCAACGTATTAAAATCAATCATATGAATGATTTTTATATATAAACAATTAAGATGTAATCAAAATAAGTGTACTTTTTGTATGCGTTCTTATTTAATTTTGTGAGTCTTTAATCTATATATATCAAACATGCGTTCCTTAATGGTACGACCGTTATCATTTTGCAACACCCACTGGTTAAAAATGAGAACGTCCATAAATTCCAAGATCAAATGCAAAAAAAGTAAATCTTGATTATCTGGTGTTGTTTATCTTATTTCTTATGAGTGCGGTCACCACAGCTAAATAATCGTCCATACCGCTTTTCTTGTGAGGAAAGAAAGGGAAAACGGACATGTTGCACAGAAACATAATATAATAGAAAACATGAGAGAAGGTAGAAGCGATACGATCATTTGTTTCAAACGAACATAAGAAAAAGATGGATAGAAGGACAGAAAAAATAGAGGGAGAGAGAGAGAGAGAGTGTTAAATCAAGATTATTATACGTATTGAATATTGAACTATTACCAATACCTCTTAAGCTTATAATTAAATTAACGTACTGTGGTATATCCACTGGTCCTGCTTGTTTTTATCTATTTCATTACATTAAAACGTAAATGCTTACATCCAGAAACCGCATATTCTTTTAAAAAATCTCTCGGAAACTATGAACATTACTTTTTTTCTTCTCTTTTCTCTTCAGTTAGAAAATAAGCGTTTATTTTTGTTGAATGATATTATATTTAATATACGCATGAGTGTAGCAATTTTTTATGGTATAAAAAGTTTTTCTTTATGTTTTGTGGCAATGTGTAAGAGAAACAAACGCTGCATTCCCATTGGAGCGAATTACCTGCTAGAAAAAAGATGAAAGACATGAAAATGAATTAATCAAGCATTCTCTTATGGTTTGTCTCGGAGTATTGGCCAACATTGGCTACGTGAAACTGTCAATACATTTACAGTCAGCCTTTCATAATGGAAGCTCTAGAGTAAAACTAAATAGATTTTCCGGGATACTAAAACAATGGGTCCTTCACCAAAGAAAACTTTTCGTTCTTCTAACACACACACAAAATGAACGCAAACTTCCACATACAAATATACAAACAATTGTACACATATTGACACTATATATTTAAACACACACACACACACACACACACATATATATATACACGAATAAATACATGTATATATTTGTACATAAGCGAAACGCCCACAAGTATACACACACAAATATGCACCTAAACGCAGATATAGGCACTATTTATATTCACGCACACACATATATATATACACACACGAATAAATACATGTATATATTTGTACATAAGCGAAACGCCCACAAGAATAACACACATAAATTTGCACCTAATCGCAGATATATATATTCACACACACACACATATATATACATATACACACTCGAATAAATACATGTATATATTTGTACATTATCGAAACGCCCACAAGAATACACACACAAATTTGCACCTAATCGCAGATATAGGCACTATTTATATTCACAAACACAAACACACACACACACACACACATATATATATATGAATAATACATGTATATATCTGTACATAAGTAGACACACACCTATCTACCAATTCATGTATTGTAGATGTGATAAGTGATAGCATTTATATTCCCTTATGTTGTGTTCATTGTCTACTGAATACCTACATACGTATACTAGAGGGGAGAGCAAACAAAAAAAAACCTATCCAAATTAAGAAAAGAACGACTTTAGCCTCAACAACATACTTCTCTTTGCACCCAATACACTTATGACAAAATTGGTTTCACTTATCCAAAAAATCTGAAAATACATCTCTCGTGATCACCAACAGTCTTCTCGATAATTGTTATTTAAAAAAAATGATTTTAAGTTTTGAAAGAAAGGAATGAAAAAGAACTTGCTACACAGAAAAATATATTAAAGAAAGTAAAGTAAAAGTAAAGTCGACGGGGCGGCCTAAAGTCAGTATCAGCCAGTCAGCGAAGGAGTCTATCCCCTTTTCAATTGCGCTAGACCAAGGAGATTGTTTTAGCATCTGAGGTGGAACGCCACACCTACCATCAGCTCCTTTACCGCATAGATCACTGTGCTACTCATACGCTGAGTTGGCGAGGGCCAGTATCGATCTAGGAACTTTGTGATTCCTAGCCGAATGCTCTACCGACTGAGCTAAGGGGTTTAACGTGCGGTAGAAATAAGGCTAATCTATTTTAATCGAATTTAATTAAGAGATTTAAAAAAAATGAAATAATGAAAAAAAAAGTAGAGATAGACAGTTAAATCAAGATTATTATAATTTTACATATTGAACTATTTCACAATAGGTCTTAAGGGAAAATATCAAGCGTTGTAATAATTACATTATAATATTGTGGTGGGGGTCCTGCAGGGAAATACATTAGCACCATATATATTTATAATATGCCTAGACTACGTTCTCCGAACATCACTAGATACCATAAAAGAAAAAGGTTTCACACTAAAAAAGGCCAGAAGCAGGCGATACCCCGCACAAACTGTTACAGATGTAGACTATGCTGATGACCTCGCGCTTCTTGCAGATACACCGGCACAGGCTGAGGCACTCTACACAGCCTGTAGGAGGCAGCAGAGAACGTCGGCCTTCATGTGAACTCTGATAAAACTGAGTTCATGAGCTTCAAAAGGCAGGGTGACATCTCCACACTTGACGGCAAGCCTCTTGTCAGTGGAACAATTCACATATCTAGGTAGTAATATCTCATCCACAGAAAGATGTTAACACTCGAATAGGAAAGGCATGGTTGGCCACTAACAAATTATCAGTCATATGGAAATCCGATCTCACCGACAAGCTAAAGAGACGATTCTTCCAGGCTGTAGTTGTGTTGGTACTGCTGTATGGCTGTACCACCTGGACCCTAATGAAGCGCCTTGAGAATAAGATAGATGGGAGCTGCACAAGAATGCTGCGTGCGGTTCTGAATAAGTCGTGGAAGCAGCACCCCACGAAAGAGCAACTGTATGGCCACCTGCCCCCCCCCCCATCTCACAAACCATACGAGTAAGACGGGCTAGACATGCAGGACACTGCTGGAGAAGCAGAAACGTGATCGTAAGAGGCGTACTACTGTGGAAGCCAGCACATGGGCACGCTAATGTGGGCCGCCCAGTCAGGACCTACATTGACCAACTATGTAGGGACACTAACTGCTGCGTGGAGGAGCTCCCAGAGTCGATGAATGATAGGGAAGGTTGGCGAGAGATCGTCATGGATATCCATGCAAATTGCACGACATGATGATGATGATTGTGGTATATACACAGGTCCTGCTAGTTCAAATAATTATTCTTTTTAAAATTGTTGGACTTTTGCCCAGCTTCACAGAAATTGATTAACTCTTCGTTAATATAATACCACAAATGCATATTGCTAATAAAACATTCCGAACAAAAAAAAATAAAGTAATTGATTTTTAGGCAATATTATAGCATATTTGATTTCGACCCTAATCGATTTTGTCCGACTACTTATTGTCTGTGAGTACTTAACGACTTTTGATTGATAATAAATTGATTTTGAACAGCGAAACTGAAAATTATAAATTGGATTTGTTGGCGTCTTCATTGGAAATTCTACATCAGCATATTTATTTAATCAATTGATGGACCGGAAGCTGAAAATTTATTGCCTTCAGCAAAATTTACTCCTGCTGTTTAATGAGCGAAATAACAAAAGAAACGACATGAGATTCTAAGTTGTATCGATAATTTGAGTCTTTCTTTTCAGGATTACAAATATTTTCATATTTCATATGATTTCATTTCTTTTTTTCATGTTTTTTTTTTCTTTCATACCAATCCAAAGTTTAGTTGATGAACTAAACAATTACCTGTTGCCTTTATCATTATCTTGTCTACGTATTTACCATAACTTGTGTTTGTTGGATTGTTTTGAGATATAGTTTTTTACTAAGCTGAGCTTAGATGTGGCACAAGGCCAGAAGTATGGGGCACCCAGTGAGAATCGAACTCACTAACAATGGTCTGCTAATCTAGTTTGCTAACCATTACACCACGTTTGTTTTGTGATATAGTTATTTACTAAGCTTAGCTTAGATATGGCACAAGGCCAGATTATGGAGCGCCCAGTGAGAATCGAACTCACTAACAATGGTCTGCAAATCTAATTTGCTAACCATTACACCACGCGAGGTGCCCTTTTGTTTTGTGATATAGTTATTTACTAAGCTTAGCTTAGATGTAGCACAAGGCCAGAATATAGACTCGTTGACTACCACGTGACGACCGAAGGCAATCTATTGTCAAATCACTGGCAGTGCTGCTGCTGCTGTTGAATTTATACTGGTCTGATTCTTAATCTTGGCTCATTGCTATTTGGATCATCTTGGACGTCGGACTTACAAAGAATACTATAACACCGGATACTTATTGGTTTGCTTACTTATTTACTACATCTGGAACCAAGGATGGCGACCAGATACTCAACAGTGTTGTCTGTGAACCAACCCTGAGACTAGTACGTGATCCTTTTGCAGTAAGTAGCCAGTTGAAAATTTGGTACAGGCGTAGGGAAAATTTGGTAGGCAAAGAGTTAAAGTTGAGATTTACCTTCGAAATTTGCTCCACGGCTGTACCAAATTTTGTTGATATTTTTTACCTGTACTAGTAAATATATGCACCCTCCTAGTGCAAGTATTTAACTTTCGATATAATAACATATTTTATTGAATTAGAAAAGCTAATGAAATGAAATAAGAATGCAGATAAAAATAATTGAAACAGAGAGGGGTAAAATAAAAAATAGAACAACTGAAACTTACACTTCCTCCACTCCCGTCTTTCATTGCTAATTTTTTCTAATTTAACTATTTACTTAAAATAGGAAGTAAAAGAATAAACTTACAGTTATTTCTTCTTGTTAATGGATGTCTGTAGATATGGTCAACAGTATTAACAATGTAAAATATATATTAATAACGTAAACATATATATATATTGAAATAAATATGCTAGCTCTCGTAGAATTTGAAACCTTACACCTGCTTCATGGCTGAATGCAAACTGTTTTGCTAAACAGATGAACTGATTTTAAGTTGACCGATTCCCCTACGGTGGGAACTTACCAACGTGACTGATATACTCCTATCGTGTCCATGGACTAGCAAATATAATGACTTAGATAACAGGAATTATGATACTTGAATGATGAGCTTTTTTCTTGAATTTAAACTTTCAAATTATAGACTAAACTTGTGTTGTATCGTTGCTATCAAAACGTTCCAGTTTCTGTTTCTCTATTTCGTTTCGTCCCAACCTTTGTGGTTTATTCAAAGCCAAACATGCAAGAGAACAGTCCTATTTAACCCATAGATTACGTGATGAGGGGGTTCAAGTGAATCAAGTGTTTTCGTTCTGTCAATAGATTTTGTTAAATCGTTGCCGACCCAAATTGGGCCGAGGGGAACCTGAGATTCTATGTTGAATAGATATGCAGTCTTTCTTTTCAGCATTACAACTGTATCATGACTTCTACTTCGCCGCATAAACATCTTGTCCAAAGTGTAAAAAAATACGGTTTTTCGTTTCACGTAGTTTAACTCCCTCTCGCATAGAACAACAAACACCGTGGGTAGGGTAACTTCTTTATTCCTTTCACCAGAAAGTGTAAAAAAAACTGAAATATGAAGAAACAGGTTTATAGAAACAATGCTGTAATACAGAGGTAAAAAGGTAATAACGTATGAAGTAAGCAATGGATGGGAAGGTTAATAGAAAAATCGGCTAGCAGTTCGTAGATAAGGACAGTCGAGTTACGATGACATACAACAACAGTAATTAAACTGTTTTAGGAGTTAAGAAAGGTTCAACCAAGGGGGTCAGTGTCTTTATGTGAGAAAGTCAACTAGACGACAAATGGACGGAGGGAGCGAACATTATAAAATATTTCAATGTGTACAAGGTTCAGCGAAATGGGACGTATGGGGTCCTTACAGGGAGGAATTCGTAGCCAAGGTGGAAATAATATCATCGGATACACGAGGTAAAGTCTATTAAGAAATATAATAGAATGGTTACAAAGAGTCAAGAGACGTGTCTATTCTATTTAAGGAAGAACACGGAGAGGGTTTTGTACGCGACCGCTTATGGTGAGCAAGAGTGGAAAAGAGACTTGAAAATTCCCGCTGACTCACAATTCGGAAATGACCGGTGTAATAGTGAAAATGTGACTATTTACGAAAATACTTTAAGAGGTCTAAGGGGCATAACTCTTACGGGTAGAATCAACTCACAAGCCGAGACAAACTGTTTTCATACAATTTCTTTTTTTACACGCTTCTGTTTATTTTTTCTTTTATATCAATTCAAAGTTTAGTAAATAAAATAAACAATTTGAAATTGAAATAAAGATGCCAACTCTGGTAGGATTTAAATCTTCACATCTGGTTTATATACCGAATGCAAAATCTATTGTGCACTCGACTATAAGAAATCAAGAAGGTGGCAAATATGTGGATCCGTATGGTAAATGTGTGTATGGTAAATGTATATGGTATAGGAGTGTAAATTGTAATATTTGTCATATATTTATCTCATACAGTTCTACTAATGTCTGGACTGGATCGGGTTGGGCTGGGTTCTTTTAGTGTCCGGTAGTCTGGATCAGTTGTTGGGCTGGTATTTTCTCTGTTCTTCGAGCGGTCTTGAGTATGACTCGTCTTGTGTCGTTGCTTAGTCTTTAATAACGAACACAAGTTTTTTTTTTTTTTTGGGGGGGGGTCAGAGCTCATATTTTATTCTACCACTCCTCCCAAGTAAAAATGCATTGTATGACAGACAATCGTTTTGCGTCTGTTCTTTTCCAAAACTCATGCTAGACCCTCGAACTCTTAACTATATCTCTCTCGTTTTCGCCTTGTGCTGATCAATCCGAAACCGATAGTTAACCATTCACACGTCATCTCAAAATTCTGAGTAACGTCCCACGAACACATAACGTATAATTGAAATTTTGGGTCTTTCTACGTCTCATTATTCTAAAACTCTTTAAAACAAAGAATGAAACGGCTGAAATATTTGTGCTAAAAAGGAATCAATTAAAATATTTGTGAAGTTGAAATTACATCAGTTCTTAAAAAATACTGATGACCGGGTAAGTGGAGGGAGTATGTGCAATGCAACATCTACGTCATGGAACCAAAATAGCTCTAAGGATAGAAAATGCCAGAGAAAGACAGGGGTCTTACGTGTCATTTATGTGACAGGACGTGTAAAGCAAAGCTGGACCAGAGCCATCCGCATGCTCACAACTAAACTACTTGTAGAAATGGCCTTCTATGAAGAAGTGACAATCACCATTATATATCATATATAATTATCATTATAATCTATACGTTTAATGGCTGATTCATTATCGTCGGTTTCAAAGCATTATATGCTCATATTCAGAAAAAAATCACCTCGCAAATGACACCCAAATAAATGTGGATGTCATTTACAATGCGATTTGCCTGAAGATAAGTATTTAATGCTCTGAAACAGACGGTAATCAATCAGTCATTAAAATGTATAGTTATTAAATGATAATAGATATAGCTCTTACAACTGTAATCGAGCACTATAGTTTCTTCCTCCAACTTAAAAAAAAACATTGTGATTTATATAATATATATATATATATATATATATATATATATATATATATAAAGCTTTTTGTAATGTACACATGGTTGAAGAATCGTATAACAATCATGAATCAATAAATATGAATATTCATACTAGTCTTTCAATAAAAGGAAACAATTGATATAGCTTAATCGATTAGGTGTATTAGCCATGACGAATTCCTTAGATTTGAGATATTCGGCCTGAGATGTTATATCTTTATTTGAATATAGAACGAAATTGAAAATGGCACTAAATCAATAAAAAAAACAACACCCCATATTCGTCCCTTTCTTAATGAAATCGGAATGGTCCATTATTTAGCGGAGGTGTCGACACTCGTAAAAATAAGAATCCAATAATAAAAATAACACATCTCTTTATGAAATAACGCACTCGCGCACAAATAAATAAAATAAACAAAGTACCATCTGTGTTCCATTAAATACGTTCCTTATTATCCTCGGCTTAAAATGACCACCTTACAAATAGTCCAAAAATGAAATGAAAAAAATTGTAAATGCTGTTTATCTGGTGTTGCTTATCAGCCGGATTTTTTAAATTTATTACGAGTGTCGACATTCAGGAAATAGACAAATTTGTTTTTATTATAAACACAAGGAGTAAAAGGACATGCTACAAAAAATATAACAAGAAAGAAAAAAAGAGTAAGAAAATATAGAGCGAGGGAGGTGAACGCGAGGAAGCACTGACTCCAATCCGTTTCAATCAAACAAGAGGAAAAAATGAAAAGAAGGAAAAAAAAAGAGTGGGCGAGTTAAATGAAGATTAATAGCTCTTATAGGGATTTGGCCCCTATATTTTTATGGCATGTGGAATTGACCGAATTAAAATGTAGTTTAACTCCCTCTGACATAGAACAACAAACACAGTGGGTAGGGTAATTTCTTTATTCCTTTCACCAATAAGTGTAAAAAAAAACTGAAATATTAAGAAACAGGTTTATAGAAACAATGCTGTAATACAGAGGTAAAAAAGGTAATAACGTATGAAGTAAGCAATAGAATAGAAAACTCGGCTAGCAGTTCGTAGATAAGGACAGTCGAGTTACAATGACATACAACAACAGTAATTAAACAGTTTAAATTAAGTTATCTTAAACAACTAAGAATTAGGTAAACAAAAGAGAATCGAAATATAATCATTAGTTTGGAAATATTTTGAAACAATAGAACAACTGGTCTTAAATTCATCCGATAATTTAATGTCACCAGAATTCCACAGATACGAAAATCATTCGAATTGCATCATTGCAATCACGCTGATATTTGGGAATATTTTAGCTAATGATCACAATAGACAATGACAATAAGAAATTATAAAAAAGCCCCATTTAGCTGAAAGACCAGAGAGACAGACAGTGAGAGACAGACAGTTGAGAGCTTATGCTCTTGTCGACTCGACAGAGTTGGGCCGAATGCTCTCTAACTCTACAGTAGGAGCGAAAGTTTCTCCCCAACATCGACACAATGGGGAGAAGTCGCTGCCCGAAGACACAAAAGATATATCAGGTTGGTCTTTGTAATTCGTTTCCAATTTTCTCTATCTCGCTCAAGAAAAACAAATTTCAATCACAAAATTTCAATCACAGACAAAACTGCTATAATGTTGACACAACCCATCGCACAATAAAATAAAACAAATACATTGTCACACACAAACTACGTACAGACACATACAGTCACAACACCACTGAAAGAACAAAACTATATCAATTGTATATTAATGTATATAAAGTTTGTTTCCTTTATCAATTTTGTCTTCTTTTGTTACCTATGGAAACTTCATTTCCGTAGTCCTTATACATATAAATTGTGGGGACCCATAACTTCAATCTTGAACTCTTCAACTACACAAACACCAAACAACCACGGTCCCTACACTCTTAAGTAAATATATCAAACGTTGTAATAATTAAATTATAATACTGTTGTGTATTCACAGTTCCTGGTAATCCATAATAAGTAAAATAGCTCAGTCGGATTAGAGCGTTCGGCTAGAAACCACCAAGGTTCTCAGTTCGATACCGCGGTCCTCGCCCAACTCAGTGCATGAGTAGCACAGGGTCTGTGCGGTAAAGTAAGGAGCTGATGGTAGGAGTGGCGCTCACCTCAGGTGCTAAAACAATCTCCTTGGTCTAGCGCTATTGAAAAAGGGGATATACTCCCTCGCTGACTGGCTGATACCGGACTTTAGGCCGCCCCCCGACCGACTTTACTTACTTAGGAGCAAATATTGGACAAAAGGTACCAAAATAATACTGTACATATATCCACATAATTCTCGAATATTAAATAACCGGTAATGTGCTAGATAAATTGTTTTTAAAATAATAGTTGCAACACGAAGCAAATCGCGTTAAAACGACAAAGTCTGAAGATAAACAACTATTTATTTTATCATATATGCAATCATATTGGAAAATATAAAATGGCAATATCTATTTTTTCCGGTAGCCTTGTCATTAATCGGAGCTCAGTATTCAAAATGAATCTATTTATAAATTAGATATTAAATATAAAACAGTTAATCACAAATGTAGTTTCATGTTTTTTTACTATCATTATGCGATAAGCAGAGTTTCTATTTCGAGCTCGTTTTACATGCTATCTATCTATATCGTGAATTGAGTAAATACATTATTATTTATTGTATTCATTCGTTTATTTATTTTAATAACTATCAAGAATATGCGGGTATGAATATTTGAATTAGAAAGACTAACAACATAAACAAGAATACATACTATATTACATTTGTGACGGCCGCCCAAGCAAGAAATCAGTAATGACAGAGTCGACTGGTGAAAGACGCTTTTATTTAGGTAAATACGGGAGTTGTCACCTATCCTCTGTTTTCGACTGGTCTCTTCAACGTCAACTACAAATAGAATACAAAGGACTATGTAGTTTCTCTAATATACAACTAATAAAACCGAAAAGGAGGAGGAAAAGTTCCAAGCATGTATTTACTTTCTTGTCGCCTCAAATCCTGCTGCTAAAAGAATTCAAATCCAGCGCCACGCAACTATGTGTCTTTACCGGTGTCAAACGGTGCCTGTACCCACGCAATAGGATGGCCGAACAAAACACGGGAGATAATTATCTTGCATTTACAACATTCATTTAATCATATCTTATTTGGTTTCTATTTAAAAATCATACATAGGATTGATTTTAATGCTCTGGAGAATAAAACAATACAATAGATCAATTATACCAAGCAATTATTCATTAAACCCGCTTTTGTTTGAAGTAGTATTCAAATTAACGATGTCATATGTTATGTAAGCTGTTATTTCTTAGCGATATATAAGACACATTGCAGGATTATAAACGCACTAATAATACGGGTTGTTTTGAGAGATCTATCAAAGATTTTCATAGATACCTCGTTGATAAATAATATTTATTCTATGGATCAACGGTTGTTATCATAATTTGAATACTTTTGCATTTACCATTACTACGCATAGGATAACAAAGTTTTGCACACTTCCCAATGGACTACTTTTCCCACCCATTTGTGCCTATTCAGGTATTCCTATTATACCAATTATCTGCATTCGCTCAATATGTGAGTAACTGTTTCATTTCGGTTACCATATAAGCTGCATTTGCTATTCATCGGGGTATCATTAACATTTTCTTTAATATAATGAGATCTTATTAGCAAGTCCGGTGGATATACCATAGTATGATAATTTAATTATAACAACGTTTGTTATGTTTACTTAACAGATATTGCAAAACATTTCAATATGTAAAAAACATAATAATCTTGATTTAACTCACTTTTTTCTTTCTTTCCTTCTTTTCATTATGTTCCATTGAAACGTATTAGTATTATCGCTTCCACGCGCTCATTCACTCTCTCTATCTTTCCCCTAAACTCTTTCCTTCTTTCTTTCATTATATTTTTGTGTAGCATGACCATTTCTCCCCTTTCTTTCTAAT